>RYFJ01003680.1:0-95084 GCA_003991445.1 Oryza meyeriana var. granulata
AGAGGAGACAAGAATGCATAGCAGATTTTGGATTGCCGAAGGTGTCATAGAAATCTTGAAACAACGCGCTCGTCGAACTGAGTAGTTTGTCCGTGATGATGTGGTAGGGAACGAATCAGTATAATATATTCATGATGAAGTTTGTCGTGGCTGTTTGTAGCAAAGGGTTTTTGCTAATCCACTTCATGATTTATCCACTGCGAGAGTGGTGTGACCCTGGTGCTTCTTGAAAGGCGCCAACCATAAGCTCCATATTGAAAGGCAGAGATTGGATTGTTTGGGAGTTCTTGGCTGAGATTGGTTGTCTTGCATAGAATGCAACCTGCTGTCGACAATTTGTTTTTAGATGCGTCTGTTGCTGCTGTTGCCAGAAAATCCCTGCCGGTAGCTTCTGATAACGTCCTAGATGCGGCATGGTTGCCACATATGCCTGAGTGGATTGATTGCAGAATCTGCTTGCCCTCCTGGTGGTGACGCAGCGTATTGAGGACACCGGATGCACTTCTTCGGTACAGGTCTTCTGGGACGATAGGAACTCTTGGCTTCGACGTTGATCTGTTCGGCCTGACTACGATCTTCTGGGAGTTCATCGTCAAGAGGAATTTGGTCAGCAGGAGTCGCCAGTCTTGACATATGTTCAGTACTTCGTCTGTTGCCTGGTAGGTTCGTCCTTCCGACTGCTCTGGGCAACTGTTTCTTCTTGACTGATGGCTCCATAAGTTGCTCGATGTGGAGGCATGGGCCCGGTACTCATCAAGCATATGGGCTACTCGGATAGAGAGGATGGCCAAGACAATGTATTAGAGTATTGTAGCTCCGGTAAGACTTTGCCTTGTACAATAAGGCATATACAATCTAGTTGGGTAGATGGTATTCTATAGAGGAGATCCTTGGCTATTCGGCTTGGGACTCCTACCTTGTACCCTGTCCCTATATAATTTAGGGAGGCAGGGCGCGCCCCTGAGGGCAGAAGAATAAATACGAGCTCATAGAAGCAGACACAAATATCAAGGAATAACACACACCGTGGACATAGCGATATTACTCACATGAGGGGTGAACCAGTATAAACCTCTCCTTGTTGCTTTTGCAATCCACCGAGTTTTCCATCTGCCGAGTAGCCCCAAATTCATATTGCCGGGTGTAAAACATCGACAGTTGGCGCATCCAAGTAGGGGGTTCAGCGAAACCAACATCAAAATCTCGATGGATCCAACAGCGGAGTCCGACGGCGACAAATTCTCCCCCGGAGACAGAATAACTTTAGAAGCTTGATTTGTCGCTGACCAGATCGGCAATCTCACCCTTGGTCGATGCAGTGCATCCAATCACCCGCCGAGGAACTAGCCGACTCGCACTAGTGTCCCACAAGCGCTGCAACAAACCAGTCATCAATCTGAGCAGACAATCTTCTACTTCGCCAAGCCACGGGGATAACTTTTCTCCTTCGGTGTCTGACTCATGCTAGGCTTGAGCTAGCCATGTTGGGCTAGGAAGGGGAGAGATCATCATTTCCCGAAGATTCAGTGAGCCGTAGATCTACACTTCTTGCGGTGGACGATTGTCGATTTTTACACCGGCAATAGAATTATAGGGTACTGGCAAGGGGAAACTCAGTGGATGCAGAGGAATGCAAAGAGATTTTATACTCGGTTCAGGCCGTCGAATGTGAGGTAATAGTACCTATGTCCAGTTGTGGTGTTATTCCTCTGAGAGGTTATGTCGATCAATGATCTTCCGTGCCCTCATGGGGCGCCCTGCTCCCTTTATATACTAGGGACAGGGGTAAAGATGAGGATCCTAGCCGGATAAGGCCAATAGATTTCCTTCTTAGAGATAGAAACTTATCCGACTAAGACTCTGTTTTCCTTACCGTACAAGGCAAAGTCTGCCGGGTGCTATCTTATCTCTAACTACATGATTCGGCCCATCCTCTATCCGAGTGGCCATATGTAGGTGGTGAGGTACCCGGGGCCACGGCCTCACAGTAGCCTGAGACCTTCATAGTTGAGTCACAGCTGATGCCAGTGCTCATCCTCCATGGTGAAGTCTCCCGAGTGCATTGCTCCCGAGCACTCTTTGTCTGAGTGCTTTCTTCTTCCCGAGTCCTGCTTCATGTCCAGATGGCAGCGAGGCTATGAAGGGCTTCATGTAGATATATGATAGCGTGCGCTGAATCGGCACACTATTAGGTGTAGCCCCGACTTTGTGCTTAATTGTGAAGACATTTAAACATAAAGTCAAGATTCTTTAACTGAAGTTTTCCCGAGTAGAATTCGACTGGTATAATGAGACTCTTCGGTATCCATGTCAACCGAAATATGATTTATAGTCTTGCGAGTAGGGAATACTCGTATGTAGACTCTTTGACTGCAGTCAGTCGGAATGAGTGTTTATAGTCTTGCCCTAGTAAGATGCTACTCGTAGATGGGACTCTTCAGCGTCATGTCAGCTGGAAAGAGGGGTTTATAGTCTGTTGAGTGGCGTCCACCAGAGGTTTAGACTCCTCCGTCATGTCAGCAGGAATATGTTTTATAGTCTCTCCCGAGTAGTGCACTACTCGAAAGTTAGACTCTTCAGCGTCATGTCGGCTGGAATAATGTTGCTCATGGCAACTGTTGGCCAAGCATGCAGGCCTAGTACCACTTTTATGAATATAAATCCACGGCGTGGTCAGGTGTACTCGAGAAAGATACCTGCATCCCCAATTTTAATGAAGACCAGCTTGTGATCCTTGTAAGGATGTATCCTCGAGACCTGGTGGATAAAACAGATACCCGAACATATATGTTTAACAACAAGGCTCTCATGAAGCATATCTGTTTACCTCATTGGCTCCTATTAGTAGCACCAGCGCTATAATTTCAACTTAGCCTGCGGGCGGCCCATATGGAGCATGCTACTGTAGGAACTCATATCTTGGTGGCCAGTACAACTATGTAGGCCAAGCCATTAGTCGGTAGCGGCTCTATAAAAAGCGAGGAGAGAGAAAACGATTCCTTCATCTTCCCCAATTCAGCCAATCACTTCGTCTTCCGCTTCCGCGCCAAACTTTTCGCCTCCTGCTCGCTAGGGTTAGCTGCTGCTGCTATTCCCGCTCGAACTCGGGTGCTTTCAGTCCCACTTTCGTCTGTTCCAAGCCCCCAATTCGCTTTTCCACCAAATGTTTCCGCTCCCAACCATGTCGAAAGCTTCGGATCTTGTGGGTGCGCCGGAGAATGCTTGGCTGACTTCGGATTGTGGCTCGGTGAATTGAAGCTGCTGGAGGAGTCAATTGAAGTTGCCCAGCAGGAGTGGATCGCTGGTGGGACGGCTAAGGGTGAGTCGGTCCAATCCCAATCTGGTGAAACAGTAGTTTTTGCCTCTTTTTTCGATCGGGGTTTGTGCCTTCCCTCTTTTGATTTCTTCCACCGCATCCTTGACTTCTGTGGGTTGGAGTTGGTGAATTTGAATCCCAACTCGATTCTTCAAATCTCCATATTTGTCACTCTTTGCAAGTGCTTTTTTCGGTGTGGAACCCATTTTAATTTCTTTAGGCATCTGTTCACATCAAACCCTAGCCTCCAAAAATAATATTATTGTGATTGGGGGGCTGGTCTCCAGTTGACGAGTGATGGGAAGAAAACATATCTTGATCTCCCCTTGAAATCTTCCTTGAAAGGTTGGCACAAGGAGTGGTTCTATTGCGCAGATCTGGCTCCCTCCTTGCGTCCATTCATCGTTGCACGGTAGTTTTACAAGTTGGTCGGTAGATCCACCTTTGAGGAGATGGGCAAGTGCACAATTGTTGGGGAAATTAGATGACCTTAAGAAAGCTGGCCTGATGGACCTTGGTGGCCCGCTATTTCCTGACTCAGCACATCAGCGCTGAAGCTGAGGAGCGCGTTCGGCTGGGCTTTAGGGCAAATGATCTGACCGGTAAGCAATGAGTCGGCCGACAAGCGCACGGTGACCTAGACTCCTGTTTGGTTACTTCCGAAGGGGTGATCGCGACCGAAGATGAATAATCGCCAGATTGCGGCCTATAGCTTCCTTCGGCCTCGTTCCAGGAAGGTAATCTTTTGTCCTTCTTCTGTGATGAATGCCTGTGGACTTGTATCGTATGATTGCTGGCATAGTGTGGATGTATTTTGTTGATTCATTTGTAGTTGGTGCAAGGAGTTCGATGAGGAATCCCGCCCGTTTGTCGCCGTCAAATCGAAGAGGAAGCCGAGGAGCCCTCCTGCTGCCAACTAACTCAAGAGAGCCGGGAAAAAACCTATTCTTTATCGGGGATAGGGGGCCTTGACGCCCGCGTGTCGTGGTAGGAGGCTGAAGATAAGGACCGCCGCCTGCGGTGCCCAGGTGATCAAGTCCAGGTTGGGATCAATAACGGCTGAGCCCGACGCTGCCAAGCAGAAGCGCTGCGAGTACGCGGTCTGAGCAGGCGCCGGCCAAGCACATGGGTGCCTGAGTTGGCATGACACGGACGGGGTCGGTCCAATTGCCAACGCCACCAGCCGCGACTGCTTCGCAACTAGGCAACAAGGGCGTAGCGCTCCACATGGAAAAACCTGGGGACCTGCATCACCGGCGGGAGACTGAAGTTCTCCAAGAGGTTTATATGCTGTTCGGATTTTCTGAGATTTTGTCTGTTGCAGTGGTATTTTGATGTCTGTTTTTTGCCATGCAGGAAGCGTGCTGATATCGATCTCAGGAGACGTCGACTGCTCCTCTTGAAGAGCCCGTCCTAGCCGAGCCGGCGCCTGCGAGCACACCCGCTGAGCGGTGGCAGCCTAGTCATGAAGATGAGGTGGTCCTGACCGCGGGGTCGCTAGTGCTGCCCGACCAAGGAGCAGTTGCTGAGGTTGCTGCCCCAGCCCCTGAGCCGACACCCGCTGCCGAGGCCGTTGTCGGAGCCCCCGAGTCGACCCCTGGGGCCACAGAGGACGCCGATGTGGGGGCCGGGACCCTGTCTCCATCATGGTCGTCGTCGTCGTCGTCACTGCCGCTGGAGATCCCGAACTTCCTCGATTGAAGCTCCTCCCGTAGGCTCCCTCGGACGTTCACCTGGACGGCGGCTGACGGAACCGTGAAGAGTTTCAAGCTTGATGAGGCCACGGCGAGAAGGGAACGTGAAAGCTTGCTTCGTGCCACCATCACCGGGTTCTAGGGAGTTGGGGTATAATTCTTGTGGCAGAGTCGTGGTGGTCTTCTTGTTTTGACGTCTGACTCCACTCTTGACTTGTTTTTTCCTGAGTAGAAACTTGTAAGATCGCAATGAGGAGATGACTGAGATCCTGGTCGAAATGGCCCCACCTCAATTAGAGCAGCTCCGGGTTGAAGGCCGAGATGGAGGAGTGCCACGCGGGGAGGAAAGCCTGGCTGAAGGATGCCGCCACCAGTCTCAGAGGATGAAACTTGGGCCAAGCCGGGAAGATTGAGGTAAATCCCCGAATGCATCTTCCGACAAAACCTTGAAGTATTTCTCTCAGCCGCGCTATTCCCGACTGCCAGTTGTGTCTCTTGGCTGCAAGGTTGAGTTCTTTGACTAATCTGTGTGTAACCCTCGAAGCCGAGTTGAAGACGCAAACAGAGAGGGAATCCCCAGCTAAAGGAGGCCGAGGAAGCCAAGGCCGACTTTGAAAAGGACAAGCTGACCTGAACAAAGGCAACGCCGAGCTCGAACGGGAAAAGGCCAAGTTGGAGAGGCCAAATCAAGCTCGGCGAAGAAAAAGCTAGACTGGAGAAGAACCATGGCTAAGTGGGAGGCTGATTACACGAGTAGTCTCTGTTCGACAGTGATCTTAACCAATCTTTTGATCGTTCCATCTGCAGCGTGCCTAACAAGTTTACTTGTCGGCGGACCTGGGCAGACGTTGGAGCCAATGCCCAGGCCCAAATACCGGTTTTAACACCGAGGGAGATAAGGGTCATCACGGAGTCACGGGAGCCCTTGTCGGGTCGTGAAAGGGCTCTTCGATCTGATGGGATCCCAGCCAGTGGGAACCAGCTGCAGCCGAATCCCCCAAGTGGAGGAGCGTCTTGAGGATGACCAAGTGCCCTGAAGAGGTACTCGGATAACATGTCATTGCGGCATGGCCCAGACCCGCTGGCGATGACCCAAATCAATCTACCGAGGGCAGACATTGAAGCCATTAGGGAGGGGTTTGCCGAGGAGACGACGCCCCGAGGAGGTGCTGGAACTTGATAGCCCGGGCGAGGCCGACGCTGAGATAATTCACCCGAGACCTGGGTCTGTAAGAGTAATATATCCATGTAGTCGGTATGTATAGACTTTTGTGGAAACATGTGTAATATATGTGCAGTGCCGCAAGCTTTGAAAAGTTACTACTCAGTCATTAGCTTTACTCGAATGTGTAGTTTGCGCCGAGTTAGTCTGTCGGAACTTGATAAAATTGTCCACTGTAAGAAAGTGTACTCAGGCAAACGTGACAGTCGTAGTAAGGCTTCATAACTGGAGTAAGACAGGCTCGTATATTATTGACAAAACACATATAATACATGCAGCCCCCGACTCACTACTCGGTTGATACAAGCGGCGTAGTGAGTCAAAGAAAAATATACACATGAGAAAGTATAAGCTCAGGTAGGAGAAAGGACGTAGTTGTTCTATATTCCATGAGTTGCTGATGAGAACACCGTCTTCGGTCATCAATCGGTAGGTGCCTAGCCGCGTGACCTCAGCTATAATGAACGGCCCTTCCCAAAGTGGGGATAATTTGTGCCTGTCTTTGGTGGTTTGTATTTTTCTCAAGACGAGATCCCCAACCAAAAAGGCGCGGCCACGGACATTGCGATTGTGGTAGAGACGTAGGCCTTGAAGATACTTGCCGACTGGGATTGTTTGTGATGTCCCTTGCTTCTTCCAACTGATCTAGCTCGACCAGTCGGGTATTGTTTGAGACATATTCTGAGTAAGCCGAGACTCGCGGAGAGCTGAACTGTAACTCTGTCGGTAGCATAGCCTCAGCACCGTAGACCAGGAAGAAAGGGGATTGCCCTGTTGCCCGACTAACCGTGGTTCTGAGAGACCAGAGAACAGATGGGAGTTCTTGTACCCACCGGCCCGTGTATGATTGTAGTCGGTCGAATATCCTGGCCTTGATGCCTTGTAAGACCATACCGTTGGCTCGTTCGACCTGCCCGTTGCTCCGCGGGTGTGCCACGGATGCATAGCAGATCTTGATGCCGAAATCTTTGCAGAAGTCTTGGAATACGCCGCCGGTGAACTGAGTACCATTGTCGGTGATGATGCGGTTAGGAACCCCAAAATCTTCGTGAGTCCATGAGTTGCTCGACAAAGATTCCAGTCAGAACCACTTCTCGCTTGGATCCCATATTTGCCTGCTCGTCTGCTGCGTCGTTGTATTGGCGTAGGATATGTATTATTTCCAGCCCGTCGAACTTGTTTTCCAGCTTGCGGACCTCCTGACAGTATGCCGCCATGGTATCATTGAGACAGGTCTAGTCTTTCATGACTTGGTTCACCACGAGTTGAGAATCCCCGCGCACAACCAGTCAACGTATGCCGAGTGATATAGCAATCCGGAGCCCATGAATAAGTGCCTCGTACTCGGCGACGTTGTGGGAAGCCGGGAAGTGGATTTGGAGGACGTACTTGAGTTTTTCGCCGGTGGGGGATGTTAATATGACTCTAGCCCTGGCGCCGCCGATCTGTAGGGAGCCGTCGAAGTACATTGTCCAGTACTCTAGCTTCACTGTTGATGTAGGCAGTTGAACTTTTGTCCACTCGGCTACGAAGTCGGCTAGAGCTTGTGATTTAATTGCTGTCCTTGGCTGAAAGGTGATATCGAACGCCATCAGCTTGAGTGCCCATTTAGCAATTCGGCTGGTGGCCTCGCGATTATGAAGGACATCCCTGAGTGGAAACGATGTGACTACTGTCACTTGATGTGCTTGGAAATAGTGCACCAGCTTCCGGACTGTGATGAGTAGGCCATATAACAGCTTCTGGACTTGCGGATATCTCGTTTTCGAGTCGGCAAGCACCTCGCTGACAAAGTAAATTGGCTGGTGTATTTTCTGGATGTGACCCTGTTCGGATCGCTCGATCACCAGTACCGTGCTGACTGCCTGAGTGGTTGCCGCCAGATATAGCATTAGCGGTTCTTGGGGCATGGGTGACGCCAACACGGGAGGTGATGTGAGAAATTGTTTGAAGTCTTCGAAGGCTTGTTGGGCATCCAGAGTCCATTGGAAATTGTCCACCTTTTTGAGTAGCTTGAAGAAGGGCATACCCCGTTCGCCCAGTCAGGAAATAAATCGGCTGAGTGCCGCCATATAGCCTGTCAGCTTCTGGATGTCCTTCTGGTTGGTCGGGGGAGCCATGTTCATTATGGCGTTGACTTTCTCCAGGTTTGCCTTGATGCCATGATGCAAGACGATGAAGCCGAGTAACTTGCCGGATGGCACTCTGAAGGCGCACTTTTCTAGGTTCAACTTCATCTTGAATCTTCGAAGATTGTGGAAGGTTTCTTCCAGGTTAGCGATGAGGTCTTCTTTGGACTTGGTCTTGATCACCACATCGTCGACGTAGGCTTCCACGTTGCGCCCGATCTGAGTGTGTAGACACCACTGAATTGCCCGTTGATAGGTTGCTCCAGCATTTTTCAGACCGAATAGCATTGTGATGTAGCAGTACGCTCCAAATGGCATGATGAAAGATGTCTTTAAGCAGTCTTCCTCCCTCAGGTTGATTTGATGGTATCCCGAGTAGCAGTCGAGAAAGCTGAGTAGGTCACACCCGGCCATGGAATCTACCAACTGATCTATCCTGGGAAGACCAAATGGGTCCTTGGGGCACGCCTTGTTGAGATCGGTGTAGTTGATGCAAATGGCCATTTACCGTTTTTCTTTCGGACCAGAACTGGGTTTGCCAGCCAGTCCAGGTGATAGACCTCCTTGATGAACCCGGCTGCGAGGAGCTTGGTGATCTCCTCCCGAATAGCATCCTTGCGGTCTTGAGCGAAGCGCCATAGCCATTGCATGACTGGCTTGGCGTCTGTCTTCACATTGAGGGCGTGCTCGATCACCTCCCTTGGTATGCCCGGCATGTCGTACGGTTTCCATGCAAATATATCCTTGTTGGCTTGGAGGAAGGTGACGAGCGCGTCTTCCTATTTGGGGTCGAATCCAGTCCCGACTAGGGCGGTCTTGGAGGGGTCGGAAGGGTCCAGGGGGATCTTCTTCGTGTCAGAGTCCGCTGAAATTCCCGACTTCGCCGCCTTTTTTGTCGGAACTTGATCTTGCTCGACTTCTGCTGTGACGGCTTGCCGAATGCTATTGCGCCCGACTGCCGCCTCTTGTGATTGAGCCAATTCGCAGCTCTCCTTGTCGCAAGTGAAAGCTTGCTTGACGTTGCTGCGGAGGGAGAGGACTCCTGCTGGCCCAGGCATCTTGAGCACCATGTATGTATAGTGCGGTATCGCCATAAATTTGGTGAGTGCCGGTCGTCCGAGTATCGCGTGGTACGCGGTCTCGAAGTTGGCGACCTCAAAGCAGACATTTTCCGTGCGGAAGTTATCCCGCGTGCCGAAGGTTACTGGCAATGTGATCTGCCCGAGTGGAGTTGATGACAGGCCGGGAATTATCCCGTGGAAGGGCGCAGTGCTCGGCCGTAATTCTGAACGAGGAATCATCATCTCGTCCAATGTCTTGGCGAATAAGATGTTGAGCGCGCTGCCTCCGTCGATAAGGGTTTTCTTCAGCCTGATATTTCTAACAACCGGGTCCAGGATGAGTGGATAGCATCCCGGGTGAGAAACCCGATCTGGGTGATCTGCGCGGTTGAAGGTAATGGCCATCTCTGACCAGCGCAGGTACTGGGGGGTGTCCGTCGTAGAGACCGTGTTGATGTCGCGTGCTGATAGCTTCTGTTTGCCCTTGGACTCGTAGGCAGACGGCCCTCCGAAGATATGGTTGAGGTCGGCTTGAGGATCTTGGAAATCGTCGGCTGAACCCTGATCTGGCTTGTCTTTGTCCTTGTCGGCGCCAGATGATGAAGCCTGCTCGGAGGCAAACTTCTTGAGCATGTAGCAGTCTTTGGCCGCGTGCTTGCCCTTGGGGTGGAAGGGGCATGGCCCGCTCATGACTTTTTGGTAGTCGTTATTGCACTGGGGCCGCGACCGAGTGCACTCCATGTTGGCCACCTCGTTGTCCGACTTCCGCTAGCGGCTGCCAGACTTGTTTTGAGATGGCTCGTTGTTGGCTTTTGCCTTCTGGTCTTTCTGTCGGGACTCCTTTTTCTCGTCGAGGGCCTCTGTGACCTCTTCAGCCGAGTCGGCGTATTTGTTGGCCATGTCGAAAAGAGCCCGGACAGAAGGTGGTGGCTTCTGAGTGAATTTCGCGATGAACGGGGCGTCCTTTACTCCCTTGCGGATGGCGGCGATGATGGCCTCGTCTTTGATCCTTCGGATCTTGTTGCGCTTCTCGGAGAACCTGTGGGTGCCATGGGCCCCGGGTACCTCATGACAAGCATATGTGCCACTCGGATAAATGATGGGCCAAGCCTTGTAATTAGAGATATAGCTAGATTCGGCAGACTTTGCCTTGTATAGAAAGGAATTTACAGTTCTAGTCGGGTGCGTTATATCTCTAAGAGGAGATTCCTTGGCTGTAATCCGGTTGGGACTCCTACCTTGTAACCCTGTCCCCCAATATATAAGGGGAGGCAAGGCGCCCCCTGAGGGCAGGTTGAGTTGATTCACCAGAATCACCACCACAATTCCTCAAAGGAATACATACAAACTGGACGTAGGGTATTACCTCACATTGAGGGCCTGAACCAGTATAAAATCTCTACGTGTTCCTTTGCAATCCATCAAGTTTCCATCCACCGAGTAGCCCCATATATTTATTGCCGGTGTAAAACATCGACAGTTGGCGCGCCAGGTAGGGGCTTCGGCGCAATCTACATCTACAAGCTCGATGGATCCAACAACCGGAGTCGATGGCGGCAAACTCTCCCCCGGAGATACAATTTCATTCGGAAGCCTCGACTTCATCGCCGACTAGATCGGCAATCTCACCTTGGCCGACTCGGACTCGATCCGATCTGCCAGGGAACCGGCCGACTCCGCGCCAGTTGGCCCACACGATGCTGCAGTAACCCTCGTCGACTTGCTGCGGCAATCTTCATCTTGTCCGGATCTCGGGACAACTCTTTCCTTCGGTGTTCAACTTAGACTCGGCCTTGAGCCGGCCAAGATCGAGCTAAGAAGGGAAGGGATCGTCAATCTCCCGTACAGACTCAGCAACGCCGTGGATATCTTCAGACAACATCCGACGTGGCAAACCCGATCCCCTAGAATTCGACTCGGATACGGCCTAGAGCCGCTCGAGATCGGATCTAGGGAGGTTGGAGTTATAATCACCCCCATCAATTATTCCGACTACGACTCTCAGTCGGATTCCGACTCTAAGTCGGACAGCAGTTCGGCAAGCTTCTCCCCGCCATGAGAAATCTTCTTGGCATCCAAAGGCCCTACTCCTACTCAGGAATCACGTCGACTACATGAGCAACAAGAGGAGGAGGCCTGCCGACTGCGAGAACAATGGGAGGAAGAAGCAAGACGCTTGCACGCCCACAACGATCATCTATGCAAGGCTGGGCGAACCGTTCAGCAACAAACCCTCCAAACCCTAGTCGGCGACCACGACGTCTTCGTTACTCCCCAACAAAACATCATGGCCGCTGTAACTCTACTGGATACACTCCAGTTCGGGCCTGATCACCAGGCCACCCTGATGATCGCAAGGATAAAAGCCATGCTTACCGCTGCTGCATGTCAGCAGTACCAACAGTTGGGTGATACCCTCATACCGACCAACCGGTCAGCATCCCTAACGGCAGTCTCGTCCACCTCAAAGTGACACCGAGCGGCCGGCTCTAGTCGGCAGCACACGGAGTCACACCAAACGTCACTCGACAACCCCAACGATGACTGGCGGCTCCGAGGCCAACCACGACGTGACCTTCAGCAAAACATCAGCGCTTGGTACCGCGAACGAGAGGAAGACGAGCAACGCCAACTAGAAGACGAGAACAAGTGCTTCGGCCTCCACCACGAGCGGTTTCGCCACCGTATTCAGAGTCGGAGCCCTCATGACGATGAAGGCATACCAGCCTTCACCCAGGAGCTACAACAGGTCGACTGGCCATCAGGTTTCAAGCCTACAGGCATCGAAAAATACGACGGCAGGACCAACCCCGAGTCCTGGCTCACGGTCTACACTCTGGCGATTCGAGCAGCCGGAGGAAATCACAAAGTCATGGCTAACTACCTCCCAGTCGCTTTAGCCGACTCAGCGAGGACATGGCTAACAGGACTTCCCAAGCAATCAATCGGCTCCTGGGGAGAACTCCGGGAACGCTTCATCACCAACTTCCAAGGAACATACGAAAGGCCATCTTCCGAACATGACCTGTATCAGTTGCATCAAAGGAAGAACGAGTCTCTTCGTGACTTCACCAAGAGGTTCTTTGAGAAGAAGAATTCAATCCCAAAGATCAAGGACGAGGTTGTCATCACCGCCTTTCGAAAAGGAGTCAAAGACACCACGTTCATCGACAAATTCACTCGGAAGCCTCCTAACTCTGTCAAGGCTTTATTCGACATGGTGAACAAGTACACTGACTCAGCTAACGCCGTGGCTAAGGCCCTCGATGACAAGAAGGCACCCTGACAAAAGAAGTGGGAGGGCACCAACGACGCGGTCCCAACAAAAATCGGGAGTCGCAAACACAAGTCAAACGACTTCATTGTGGCAGTCGGTCACAACCGTCTTCGACTTTCAACAGCTGAAGATTATCAGGACAACAAGTGATATGCTCGGGGGCTCACAAGCTCAAACGCAAGGATGGCATCCCCACTCCAAAATACCAAATAGCTAAGTCACTTCCTGATAAATATTTCTTCACTCGGCTTTAGCAATGCCGCAGCCGCTTACACCTAATAGGTGTACAAGCTGCACTTTTTTCTGTTTTTGCTCTTAAATGATTGCAAAAGTACTCGAGTAGCGTAAACCCTGATCTGTGAAACTTTGCTCCATGAAAGACGAACTCAAGTCACCCAAAACACGTGTCTGGGAAAGAGCCATGAGCCAACTCCCGACGCTAGGGGGCTATGACTAGTCGGGCAGAGTGCTTAAACGTAAGGGGTCAACTACTCAAGAAAATTAATATCAATAAGAGGAAGAGCTCGTATTTACATATATTGTAAAATACACTTCATTCGGGTGATTGTTTTCATCATCAGATGCTACTCATCCGGTATCTTTATAGTGCAGGGCTAGCTCCGGATATGCGTGGCAGGATCTCAGGGCTGCGAGCCTATCTCCTACGCTCAGGGGTTGGACAAGTCTGCCAAAATACACTCGAGATGCTCCACGAGGGCTACTAACCGAGTACTTGCACCAGTCGGGACGACATCTTCCCCGGCTACGCTCCATGTGAGCTGATGTCCGACCTCCGGCGCTAGTTGGGGGTCGTATACTACTTGACTGGGTGAGGTACGCCCCATGAGGGTCATCAGCCGAATCCTACGCTAACGCTAGGTTCGAGTACCTTATTCGGTCGCAACTCTGTCAGATCTGGTATGCCCCATGAGGGTCGCCAACCGAATCCTATGCTAATGCAAGGGTCGGGTACCTTATTTGGCCATAACTCTATTGGATAGGGTACGCCCCATGAGGGTCGCCAGCCGAACCCTCTACTAATGCAAGGTTCGGGTACCTTGTTTGGCTTTACCCAAGTCAGAGAAGACTTACACCGTCAAAGCGCATCCAGGGTTCTCATGCACCGCGTCACATTTGAGGAGGGCAAGCAGATCCTGCAATATACCTACTCAGGCTTATGTGGCAACCAGGTTGCATCCAGAATGTAAGTCGAAAAGGCTTGCAAATAAGGATTTCTCTGGCTGATTGCGGTTACCGACACGAAAAAACTCATCCTGACATGCGATGGATGATACTTCTATAGAGCTATGCTGGGTAGGTCGGCTCAGGCCGGCTTATTTGGTAGCAACCACCAAGACATGAGTTCCTACAGTAGCATGCTCCATGTGGGCCGCCCGCAGGCTGAGTTGAAATTATAGCGCTGGTGCTACCAACAGGAGCCGATGAGGTAAACAGATATGCTTCATGAGAGCCTTATTGCTAAACATATATGTTTGGGTATCTGTTTTATCCACTAGGTCTCGAGGATATATCCTTACAAGGATCACAAGCTGGTCTTCATTAAAATTGGGGATGCAGGTATCTTTCTCGAGTACACCTGACCACGCCGTGGATTTTTTTTCATATAGTGGTACTCGGCCTACATGCGTGGCCATCAATTGCCATGAGCAACATTATTCTAGCTGATATGACGCTGAAGAGTCTAACTTTCGAGTAGTGCACTACTCGGGAGAGGCTATAAATATTCTTTCTAGCTGACATGATGCTGAGGAGTCTAACGTCTGGGTGGGATGCCACTCGGGAAAGACTATAAACCCCCTTTCCAGCTAACATGAAGCTGAAGAGTCCTATATACGAGTAGCATCCTACTCGGCAAGACTATAAACATACATTCCGACTGACACGAAGTCGAAGAGTCCTACATACGAGTAGTTTCCTACTCGGCAAGACTACCAATCATATTCTGGTTGACATGATACCGAAGAGTCTCATATACCAGTAGTATACTACTCGGGAAAGATTATCAGGTTAAAGATCCTTGACTTTATGTTTAATTGTCTTCACAGTTAAGCACAAAGTTGGGGGCTACACCTAATAGGTGCGCCTATTCGGCGCACACTATTCATACATCTACATGAAGCCCTTCATAGCCTCGCTGCCAGCTGACATGAAGCAGGACTCGGGAAGAAGACGCACTCGGACAAAGAGTACTCGGGAGCATTGCACTCGGGAAGACTTCACCGTGGAGGATGAGCACTCGGCATCAGCTGTGACTCAACTATGAAGGTCTCAAGGGCTACTGTGGGTGCCATGGGCCCCGGGTACCTCATGACAAGCATATGGGCCACTCGGATAGAGGATGGGCCTAGCCTTGTAATTAGAGATATAGCTAGATTCGGCAGACTTTGCTTTGTATAGAAAGGAATCTACAGTCCTAGTCGGGTGCGTTATATCTCTAAGAGGAGATCCCTTGGCCGTAATCCGGTTGGGACTCCTACCTTGTAACCCTGTCCCCCAGTATATAAGGGGAGACAGGGCGCCCCTGAGGGCAGGTTGAGTTGATTCACCAGAATCACCACCACAATTCCTCAAAGGAATACATACAAACTGGACGTAGGGTATTACCTCACATTGAGGGTCTGAACCAGTATAAAATCTCTGCATGTTCCTTTGCAATCCATCAAGTTTCCATCCACCGAGTAGCCCCATATATTTATTGCCGGTGTAAAACACCGACAGAACCTCTTGATAAAATCTCGTAGAGACTCATTCTTCTTCTGGTGCAGCTAATAAAGATCGTGCTCTAAAGACGGCCTCTCATAGGTCCCCTGAAAGTTGGCGATGGACCGCTCCCTGAGTTCTCCCCAGGAACCGATCGACCACCTCGGGAGCCTTGTCAGCCATGTCCTCGCCGAATCGGCTAGCGCAACTGGGAGGTAGTTAGCCAAGGCTTTGTTGTCACCCTCAGCAGCTCGGGCTGCTAGAGTATTGACGGTGAGCCAGGATTCGGGATTTGTTTTGACGTCATACTTTTCAATTCCTGTGGGCTTAAAGCCAGTCGGCCAATTGACGTCCTGTAGCTCCCGAGTGGCCAACAAATACGCCGACTCGGCTGAAGCGGTCGTAGAGGCCCTCGACGAGAAGAAGGAGTCCCGACAGAAGGATCAGAAGGCGAAAGCCGACAACGAGCCATCTCAAAACAAGTCCGGCAGCCGCAAGCGGAAGTCAGACAACGAGGTGGCCAACATGGAACGCACTCGGTCGTGGCCCCAACGGAATAATGACTACCAGAGGGTCATGAGCAGGCCATGCCCCTTCCACCCCAAGGGCAAGCACATGGCCAAAGATTGCTACATGCTTAAGAAGTTTGCCTCCGAGCAAGCTTCATCATCTGGCGCCGACAAGGACAAAGAAAAGCCAGATCAGGGTCCGGCCGACGATTTCCAAGATCCTCAGGCCGAGCTCAACCATATCTTCGGAGGGCCGTCCGCGTACGTGTCCAAGCGCAAACAGAAACTAACAGCGCGCGATATCAACACGGTCTCTACGACGGACACCCACCAGTACCTGTGCTGGTCATAGATGGCCATTACCTTCAACCGCGCAGATCATCCAGATCGGGTTTCTCACCCGGGACGTTATCCACTTGTCCTAGACCCGGTCATTAGAAACATCAGGCTAAAGAAAACCCTCATCGACGGAGGTAGCGCGCTCAACATTTTATTCGCCAAAACTTTGGACAAGATGAAGATCCCTTGTTCAGAACTATGGCCGAGTACTGTGCCCTTCTACGGGATAATTCCCGGCCTGTCATCAACCCCACTCGGGCAAATCACATTGCCAGTAACTTTCGGCACGCGGGATAACTTCCACACGGAAAACGTCTGCTTTGAGGTTGCCGACTTCGAGACCGTGTACCACGCGATACTCGGATGACCGGCACTCACCAAATTCATGGCGATACTGCACTACACATATATGGTGCTCAAGATGCCTGGTCCAGTAGGAGTCCTCTCCCTCTGCAGCGACATCAAGCAAGCCTTCACCTGCGACAAGGAGAGCTACGAACTAGCTCAATCACAAGAGGCGGCAGTCGGGCGCGATAGCATTTGGCAAGCCGTCACAACTGAAGTCGAGCAAGATCAAGTTCCGGCAAAAAAGGCAGCGAAGTCGGGAATTTCAGCGGACTCTGACACGAAGAAGATCCCCCTAGACCCTTCCGACCCCTCCAAGGCTGCCCTAGTTAGGACCGGACTCGACCCCAAATAGGAAGACGCGCTCGTCATCTTCCTACAAACCAATAAAGATATCTTCGCATGGAAACCGTCCGACATGCCGGGCGTACCAAGGGAGGTGATCGAGCACGCCCTAAATGTGAAGACAGACGCCAAGCCAGTCAAGCAATGGCTGCGGCCCTTCGCTCAAGACTGCAAAGATGCTATCCGGGAGGAGATCACCAAGCTCCTCGCAGCCGGGTTCATCAAGGAGGTCTATCACCTGGATTGGCTAGCAAACCCAGTTCTGGTCCGAAAGAAAAATGGTAAATGGCGCATGTGCGTCGACTACACCGACCTCAACAAGGAGTGCCCCAAGGACCCATTTGGTCTTCCCAGGATAGATCAGGTGGTAGATTCCACGGCCGGGTGCGACCTACTCAGCTTTCTCGACTGCTACTCAGGATACCATCAAATCAGCCTGAGGGAGGAAGACTGCTTAAAGACATCTTTCATCACGCCGTTTGGAGCATACTGCTACATCACAATGCCGTTCGGTCTGGAAAATGCTGGAGCAACCTATCAATGGGCAATTCAGCGGTGTCTGCACACTCAAATCGGGCACAACGTGGAAGCCAACGTCGACGACGTGGTGATCAAGACCAAGTCCAAAGAAGACCTCATCGCTGACCTGGAAGAAACTTTCCAAAATCTTCGACGATTCAAGATGAAGTTGAACCCGAAAAAATGCGCCTTCGGAGTGCCATCCGGCAAGTTACTCAGCTTCATCGTCTCGCATCATGGCATCGAGGCAAACCCAGAGAAAGTCAACGCCATAATGAACATGGCTCTCCCGGCTAACTAGAAGGACGTCCAGAAGCTGACAGGCTGCATGGTGGCACTCAGCCGATTTATCTCCCGACTGGGCGAACGGGGTATGCCCTTCTTCAAGCTACTCAAAAAGGCGAACAATTTCCAATGGACTCCGGACGCCCAACAAGCCTTCGAAGACTTCAAACAATTTCTCACATCACCTCCTGTGTTGGCGTCACCGATGCCCCAAGAACTGCTAATGCTATATCTAGCGGCAACCACTCAGGTAGTCAACATGGTGCTAGTGGTTGAACGATCCGAACAGGGTCACATCCAGAAAATACAACGGCCAGTTTACTTTGTCAGCGAGGTACTTGCCGACTCGAAGACGAGATATCTGAAGGTCCAGAAGCTGTTATATGGCCTACTCATTACAGTCCGGAAGCTGGTGCACTATTTCCAAGCACATCAAGTCACGGTGGTCACATCGTTTCCACTCGGGGATGTCCTCCATAATCACGAGGCCACCGGCCGAATCGCTAAATGGGCACTCGAGTTGATGGCGTTCGATATCACCTTTCAGCCACGGACAGAAATTAAAATACAAGCTCTAGCCGACTTCGTAGCTGAGTGGACAGAAGTTCAATTGCCTACATCAACAGCGAAGCTAGAGTACTGGAAAATGTACTTTGACGGTTTTCTACGGATCGGCGGCGCTGGAGCTGGAGTCATATTAACATCCCCCACCGGCGAAAAATTCAAGTACGTCCTACAAATCCACTTCCCAGCTTCCCACAACGTCGCCGAGTACGAGGCACTTATCCACGGGCTCCGGATTGCGCGCGGTTGTGCGCGGAGATTCTCAACTCATGGGAAACCAAGTCATGAAAGACTAGACCTGTCTCGATGATACCATGGTGGCATACTGTCAGGAGGTCCGCAAGCTGGAAAACATGTTCGACGGGCTCGAGATAACACATGTCCTGCGCCAATACAACGACGCGGCAAACGAATTGGCAAATATGGGATCCAAGCGAGAGGCAGTCCCCACAGGGATCTTTGTCGAGCAACTTATGGAGCTATCAGTCAAGAAGAAACCAGCGCCGGAGCAGTCGGGAGGCGAACCTACCCCGGCTACAGACGAGGTGCTGCACATATGTCAAGACTGGCGGGCCCCTGTTATCAAATTTCTCCTGGACGACGAACTCCCAGACGATCACAGTCAAGCCAAACAAATCAAGCGCTGAAGCAAAAGCTTTCTACTAGTCGGAGAAGACCTGTACCGTAGGAGCGCATCCGGTGTCCTCATGCGTTGCGTCACCACCGAGGAAGGCAAGCAGATCCTACAGTCGATCCACGTGGGCATATGTGGCAACCATGCCGCATCCAGGACGTTAGTCGGAAAGGCTTACCGGCAGGGATTTTTCTGGCCCACAGCAGTAACAGACGCAAAAGAAACTGTTCGCAAGTGCGAGGGTTGCCAGTTCTACGCAAGACAAACAAATCTCCCAGCCCAATCTATTCTTGGGCCACTCAGATAGAGAACGGGCCTGGCCTTGTAATTAGAGATATAGTAATCCCTAGCAGACTTTGCCTTGTATGATAAGGAAAACACAGTCCTAGTTGGGTGCATTATATCTCTAAGAGGAGATCACTTGGCCATAATCCGGTTGGGACTCCTACCTTGTAACCCTGTCCCCCAGTATATAAAGGGAGGCAAGGCGCCCCCTGAGGGCAGGTTGAGTTGGTTCACCAGAATCACCACCATACATCCTCAAAGGAATACCACCACAACTGGACGTAGGGTATTACCTCACATCGAGGGCCTGAACCAGTATAAAATCTCCCTGTGTTCCTTTGCAATCCACCGAGTTTCCATCCACCGAGTAGCGCCATATTCATATTGCCGGTGTAAAAGATCGACAGCCGGTGTCGGCAGCCCTGCAGTCGGGACCGTCTCAGTCTCTGCAACTGGGACCGTCACCGGCCCAGCAGGTGTACTCGCTGGCGCTGGCTCAGCTAGGGCTGGCTCTACAACGGGAGTGGTCGGAGCGGTCTCCTTGAGATCAATATCAGCCCGCTTCTTGCGTAACGAGTCAGACTTCAAGACACTACCATGACAAACAAGATTTTCAAAAGAGCCAGAGCAACCTACCTCTTGGAGAACTTAAGCTTTTGCCCGGGAGATCCAGATCTCTATGGTGGGCTGCGGCCAGCTGTCAAGCCAGTCGGCGTGGCAGTCGACTACGGCATTTTTATCCTGATCGGCCCCACTCCTAGTGCGGCCGGCTGGGGCGCCTAGGTACTCAGCGGCGCCACTCTTGGGCTCAATGTTGCTAAGCCTAGCGGTGCTGGAATTGGCCCTGTACTTGGTGGCACTCTGGTTGGGCTCGATGATGCTAAGCTCGACTGCACGGGTCTCGGTCTCGGACTCAATGGCCTGGGCGCTGCACCGGCGGAGTCCTTTATCTTCAAACTTCGGTAGCGGTACTCAGCCTCATAACCGCCTTCTTGCCCTGATCTACAACAGGTCTCTTCCCCGCTCTTTTGGAGTCGGGCTGGGCAGCAAAAAGACTTCTCGGCCTCTTCTTCGATTTCCAAGCCGACAATTTTCGGGAGTCCTCATCGAACTCCTCACATGACTGCAAGCAGTTCAACAATACAAGTTATACACTGTGGAGCCAATCCGGGCACATATTTGCAAGCATTCACCACAGATGAACTATAAGATAACATCAGCAAAGGTTACCTTCAGGCGTGGCCTTTTCTTGCTGTAAGCCGCCACAGACCGATATGTGTCCTCGGTTTCGACCACCTCGCTGGTGAAGAAATCCAGCAGGATGTCAGTCACCTTATACTTGTCTATCAGGTCAGAGAATTCCCGGCTGGGATCACCTTTGCCCCTGTAGTCCCAGCCAAAGTGGCACCTCAGCTTTAGCGGCCTGAGGCCCCGAGTCAAGAAGCGTCTGGCCACCCATGGACCAGTCAACCCGGCTTTCTTCAGCTTGCTAATCCGGCCAACTAGAGTGTTAACTTGCCCCATTTCTTCAGAGGTTGGCAGAGACGACCACTTGGTGATAATCACCGGGGGCAAACCCATAAAAGGGGGAAGGCATGGCTTAAGATCGGAACAGTAAAACCATTCCTTATGCTAGCCTTTGAGAGAAGATTTCAAAGGAATATCTAAATAGATCTTCTTCATCTCGTTCCTAAGTTGGACTCCATCCCCCCCCCCCCAATCACTTGGATTTTATTCTTGGAGGGTTGGGGCTTGATATGGAACAAATACCTGAATAGATTCAGATGGGGTTCCACACCCAAGAAGCACTCACAAAGAGTCACGAAAATGGAGATTTGAAGAATCGAGTTGGGATTCAAATTCACCAACTCGAGCTCGTAAAAAGAAAGGAGCTGGCGGAGGAACTCGGAAGATGGAAGAGAAAGACCCCGGTGGAAAAAAGAGGCAAAAACGACAGTCTCACCATCCTGGGGCTCCGGAGCCGATTCATCTTTAGCCGGACGCTAGTGGATAATCTCCTGGCTCTGCAACTTCAGCTGCTTCTCCAGAAGCTTCAACTTCACCGACCCACGGTCTGAAGTCGGCCAGACATCATCCAACGCATCCACTGAATCCGATGCCCTCGACATGGTTGGGGTTGAGAAGATTTGGGGGAAATGCTGCTGGAGGTTTGGAGTGGAAAAGGAAGAGTGGAATCGCCGAGTTCTGGTGGGGAAGAGCGAGCAATAGCGAACCCTAGCGGAGCGAGAGGCGAAATTTCGGCGTGGAAGCGGAAGATGAAACGATTGGTGGATTGGAGAAGATGAGGGAATCTTTTCTTTCTCTCCCTGCCTTTTATAGAGCCATTTCCGACTTGTGGGCTCGGGCTTGCAAAGTCGGTGTTGGGCCACCAAGATATGAGTTTCTACAGTAGCACGCTCAATATGGGCCGCTCGCAAGCTGGGTTAAAATCGCAGTGCTGATGCTACCAACAAGAACCGATGAGGTAAACAGATATGCTTCATGAAGGCCTAATTGCTAAACACATGTGTTTGGGTATCTGTCTTGTCCACCAGGTATCAAGGATATATCCTTATAAGGATCACAAGCTGGTCTTCATTAAAATTAGGGATGCAGGTATCTTTCTCGAGTACACCTAACCACGCAATGGATTTCATTTCATAAAGTGGTACTCGGCCTACATGCTTGGCCGACAGTTGCCATGTGTTAACGCCAAAATTTGGTATGGTTCTTTATTAGATTCGGTTAAAGAAGAAATTACAGATAATTAGTGGGGATCAATCCAGAGGAAGCCGAGTTTGGAAAGGAGTCATGAAGACCATAGCGTGGCAGTCTAATGCCTTATCTATTAATTAGGCAGTAATAATATTTTATCTTTTAGGAAGCCTGATCTCGTATCCGATCGGGCCTGGTTAGTGTTTTCTCTGTAATTAGGAAACTCCTGTTTCGTGTCTGATCAGGACTGTATCAACTCGGGGTATAAATACGTATGCCCGGGTGCTTTGTAATCATCTCAATCAATCAGATCAATACAAACTTCGGCACATCACCACCCTATTCAACGGGTTCTTGCTTCTCGAGCCGGGCTGCATCGGTTAAGTTCGACCTCCTGCGAGAGGGTAAGTCTCGTTACCCCGACTACCGTATCGGCTAGGACTTCCTCGGTTAGGTCCGATATTCTAGTTGGCCTACGGTAGTCGGCTTACCACGATATATCTGCTTTGTCTACGGCTGCATCAGTTAGGTTTGATCTCATAGGCCGAGTAGATATATCACATCACGCGTGCATAGATCTATCAGCTTACTAGGTGTAATTTATCGTCAGTTTGTGCTGCATCGGTTCGGTCTGACCTACTAAACTGTTTGATAAGTTATTCCTACTAGGTTGATGGTTTTTATGCAAGCGTCTTATCGGGATGTATAGCCGATAAGTTATCATATTTTACATCACGATTGCATTAGATCTATCGGCCCATCGAGGCTCTGTTATCATCGTCAGTCTGTGCTGCAACGGTTAGGTCCGATCTATTAGACTGGTGATAATAATTCTATCCTTAATGATCCGATGGATACTTATGCAATGTTCTATCGGAGTGTCTAGCCGATAGGTTATCTTTTGTGAATTAAGGCTGATTGCATCGCTGCACGTTTTTTGGCACTCTACACCGTTATCGGTTTTCCGGCCGATACACTTCATATCAGTAATCGGCTAGTTTATTTGTTTATATCGTTATCGGTTCCTTAGCCATATGTTTTACTTTATCCATCTATGCCATCATCGGCTTCCAATCGATGTATAACTGCTTTGGTCCATATTGGCCATCGGCCGATGAGACGAGTCCAATTCGGCTTCCAGCCGATTGGCTCAATGATCTAATATTTTCTATCTCCTTGTCAACTGCAGGGTCAAATTGACTGGCACGCCTACGAACCTCAAGATTTAGGACCTGTACTGGAGTTAAGCAAATCTCCCAGGCCTTCGCGTGTCTCTAGGCGCCGAACCAGACCATCGGCTTGTTCCCGACGCTGCCGGCGGTTTTCAGCAACAACACGTTTTTGGCACGCCTGGTGGGACTTAGAATTTCAACATGGCCAGAAAAAAAATCAAGACGGACAACGTGATCCCGGTCAGCATGGAGGATTTAACAGACGAGCAGAGACAGCAAGTCGAGCAAAATATGGCCAATTTTCAGAAACTCTTCTTGGAGTCTTTCAGCATGACGTGACAAGGGCCGATTCAAAAATCTCAGTTTCCAAAACCAGTTCTAGTTGGAGAATCGAGCCGTACACCACCTGAGAGTCCACCAGTAAAACCCTTACAAGAGATGGTGAATGAAGCAGTACATCAGGCCCTCATCAATCAGTCCGGGATCCTGGTGAACACGCTCCATAATCTCATCAAGAAGGCAATGGATGGATCGATTGCTCAAGAGCCTACTCGAGGACCTGTATATCTCCCGCCAAAGATGGAGCCAAATCAAGTTACTTATGGTGTCATAAAAGATGTACCGAAAAACTTGTTTTCACACAACCAGGCTGGGGGGCAACAAGATATTCCTGCTGGATACCATCGGTCTGCTTATTATGGAGGATATCAACAGAACTACCCAAGAGGCATTGCCGATTCAGGTAATTATCAGAGAGAATATCCCAGGCAGAATTGGCTACCAACTCCACCCATACAGTATCAGCAGGAAGTCCCAAGGGAAGAAGACTTATCGGCAAGGGTTGCGGAAATAGTAAGGGAAAAGTTTGGGATCAAGCCGAAGGAACAAACATTCATGTATCGGCATCCATATCCCGAGTGGTTTGACAGAGTGCCATTACCACACCGATACAGAGTCCCAAATTTTTCCAAGTTCTCAGGGCAAGATAGCACATCTACAGTACAGCATATTAGCCGATTCTTGGCACAGTGCGGAGAAGCGTCGGCTAAGGAGGCTCTGAGAGTTAGATTTTTCCCCTTGTCATTGTCTAGATCAGCCTTTACATGGTTCTCCTCATTACTGCCAAATTCAATTCGGGGATGGGCCGATCTAGAAAAACAGTTTCACAAATACTTCTTTGCTGGAATTCATGAGATGAGACTGACAGACTTAACATCGGTTAGGCAGAGACCAGACGAAACGGTGCCGGAATATGTCTAGAGGTTTCGAGATGTTAGAAACCGATGTTATAGTTTGAATCTAAGCGACGGACATCTGGCTGACTTGGCTTTTCAGGGTCTTTTAGCGCCAATCAAAGAGAGGTTTTCATCACAGGAGTTCGAGTCCCTGGCGCACCTGGTACAGAAGGTATCGGCTCATGAAAGCCAATTTCAAGAGGCGAAAAAGGATAAATATCAGAGAAGGGTTGCTCAGGTATAGGTTTACTCATCAGACTCAGATGACGAAGAATTTGATGCTGAAGTTGGATTGGCGGAGTGGGCTAGGAACAAGAAATCAGTATCACGCCCATGGGTGAAGGATATCGGCAAGGAGGAGCGATATGACTTCGACATTAATAAAGCCGATAAAATCTTCGATTTACTGCTACAGGAGAAACAGATACAACTTCTGCCAAATCACGTGATTCAATCAGCCGAAGAACTAAAGAAGAAAAGATACTGCAAATGGCACAACACGATATCACACCACACCAATGAGTGCAAGGTTTTTCGGCAACAAATTCAATCGGCTGTTGAACAGGGAAGGATCAAGTTTGAGGACAAGAAGCCGATGAAGATCAACGGACACCCGTTCCCCGTGAACATGGTTTATGCGGGATCATCGTCAAGAATTCAGGCCGATGAAGAAAGGCATTTGGATCATAGAAAATCAAGGATTACTTCGTCGGGCATGATAGAAAAATATTCAAAGTACGAAGAGCAGTGGATTGAGCCAGACAGGGAAAGATATAATCCACATTGGGATTGTCCGTTCTTCCGATTCTGCTAGGATCAAGGGATGAGATTGCCATCAATTGAAGATTGCCCTGAGTGCGATAATCTGAGGTTTCAGCGGGACCAGCAGGAAAGTTTTTCGTGGGATCGGCCACTTAGGAGACGAGCATCGGTACATAGCCGATTGGGGCCGATCCATGGAAAATTTTTTGAAGATGACGAGGAATCACATGAAAAACGACAAATCCAAAATCCTCAATGGTGTCCTAGTGGGATATTTACGAAAAACCAGAAGAGAAGGGCACAACGGCTACGACACCGAGAGCAACAGGAAGAACAAAGGCAAGATCAGGAAGAAGCCGATTATCGTCACAAGAGAACTAAACGAGTATGGCGTGTGAAGAGGAAGGACGATGAAGTTGATCCATCGGCTCCAGTAAACATGGTTTTCTTTTTGCCTCGGGAATATAAAGCACTTTCATCGGACGAGGAAGGCAGTCAAGAGGTTTTTGCTCAGCTAACGTTGCAACCCAATCAGGCTATATTTGATAAACCTGAAGAGTCAGAGCATCGGCATTTGAAGCCATTATATATCAAGGGCTATGTGAATGGGAAGCCGATGACGAAGATGCTATTTGATGGGGGAGCAGCTGTTAATCTAATGCCTTATGCTACATTTCGAAAATTGGGGAAAACTGCCGAAGACTTGATCGAGACAAATATGGTGCTAAAAGACTTCGGTGGAAATTCATCAGAGGCGAAAGGCGTGTTAAACGTGGAGTTGACAGTGGGAAATAAGACATTACCTACCACGTTTTTCGTTATCGATGGAAAAGGATCATATAGTCTGCTTCTTGGCAGGGATTGGATTCACGCGAACTGTTGCGTGCCCTCAACGATGCATCAATGTCTGATACAGTGGCAAGGAGATCAAGTTGAGGTAGTCCTAGCAGATCGGTCAACCAACATTGTAATGACTGATTTGCCGGTCTGGGAAGCCGATGGTGTTGATTGTTTGTCCGGAAAAACATGGGAAGGAGATTATCTTAAGGTCACCAGCCAAGGGATACAGCTGGTTCAGCAAGTTGGCTTCGAGTTGCTACTCTGATGGGCTCCATTGAAGATTTCGAGGGGAAAATGGGACAAGGGTTTATGTTGGCCGATGATTTAGAGGAGATCGACATAGGACCAGGAGATAAGCCAAGGCCGACGTACATAAGTAAAAAGTTATGCCCTGAACTTCGAGAAGAATTGATAACACTGTTGAAGGAGTATCGGGATTGTTTTGCTTGGGAGTATCATGAGATGCCAGGATTAAGCCAATCAATTGTTGAACATCAGCTACCCATTAAACCAGGATATCGGCCGTTTAAACAGGCTCCAAGGAGGTTCAAAGCGAAGTTATATGAGCTGATCAAAGCGGAGATCACAAGGTTGTATGACGCAAAGTTTATAAGACCGTGCCGATATGTTGAGTGGGTTTCTAATATCGTCCCAGTGGAAAAGAAAAATGGGAAATTGAGGATATGCATCGACTTCCGGGATTTGAACAAAGCTACCCCCAAGGATGAGTACCCGATGCCGATAGCAGATTTGTTGGTGGACGCAGCATCAGGCCACAAGATTATTAGCTTCATGGACGGCAATGCAGGATACAATCAAATTTTTATGGCAGAAGAAGATATACATAAGACTGCGTTTCGATGTCCTGGAGCTATTGGCTTATATGAGTGGGTAGTAATGACGTTTGGGTTAAAAAGTGCCGGTGCGACTTATCAAAGGGCGATGAATTATATATTTCATGATCTCATCGGCTTGCTAGTGGAAATTTACATCGACGATGTGGTGGTTAAATCCAAGAGTAATGAAAGCCATATAGCCGAATTGTGAAAAGTGCTGGAAAGGGCAAAGAAATAGGGATTAAGGATGAATCCCAATAAATGCGCTTTTGGTGTATCGGCTGGACAGTTTTTGGGTTTTATGGTTCATGAGCGAGGAATTGAAGTTAGTCAACGGAGCATTAGAGCAATTAAGACTACAGAGCCACCAAGCAACAAGACAGAGTTACAATCATTGATCGGCAAGATTAATTTTGTAAGGAGATTCATATCAAATTTGTCAGGAAGAATTGAATCTTTTACTCCGTTATTGAAGTTGAGAGCCGATCAAGAGTTCGTGTGGGGGGCAGATCAGCAGAAGGCATTCTATGGAATTAAGAGTTATTTGAGTTCCCCACCTGTTTTGAGTCCGCCGCAGAAAGGAGTGCCATTCAAGTTATACTTATCGGCCGATGAGAAATCCATCGGGTACTATAAATCGGCTCATAAGATGAAGTGGATATTGAGAAGGGTAGGATACTTTTGGCCGACAATGATGGAAGATTGCTTCAGGTACTATAAAGGATGTCAAGATTGCCAGAAGTTTGGAAATATACAGCGGGCACCAGCATCGGCTATGAATCCTATCATTAAACCATGGCCGTTCAGAGGATGGGGAATTGATATGATCGGCCAGGTTTATCCTCCATCGAGTAAAGGACATAAGTTCATATTGGCAGCAACAGATTATTTCACAAAGTGGGTGGAAGCAGTTCCATTGAAGAAAGTCACGTCCATGGAGGCGATTGAGTTTGTAAAAGAGCATATAATTTATCGGTTTGGAATTCCTCAGACGATAACTACGGATCAGGGGTCAATTTTTGTGTCCGATGAGTTTCAACAATTTGCTGCCAGTATGGGAATTAAGTTACTAAATTCATCACCTTATTATGCTCAAGCCAATGGACAGGCAGAAGCTTCAAATAAGAGTTTAATCAAGTTGATCAAGCGGAAGATTGATGAGCAGCAACGACGATGGCATACTACATTAGCCGATTCTTTGTGGGCCTATCGGATGGCATGTCATGGATCTACTCGAGTGCCACCTTATCAGTTGGTGTATGGACACGAGGCAGTTCTACCTTGGGAAACTAACATCGGCTCTAGGAGGATTTCTTTGCAAAATCAATTGACAGCCGATGATTATTATAATTGAATGACAGATGAACTCGAGGATTTGGCTCAGAATCGGTTAAGGGCGCTGGAGAGGATCAAGGAAAATAAGGCTAAGGCGGCTAGGCATTATAACAGAAAGGTGGTGAATAAATCATTTGCTGAGGGAGATCTTGTGTGGAAATTGATTTTGCCGATCGGGTCCAGAGATAGTAAGTTTGGAAAGTAGTCGCCTAATTGGGAAGGGCCCTATCGGATTAATCGTTGTGTGCCTGGCAATGCCTATATACTAGAAGATCTTGGGGGGACGGAGTTTGCTAAAGCGCTTAATGGGAAATATCTCAAGAAGTACTATCCGAGCGTTTGGATTAACTCCTGAATCGGCTAGATGCGGCCGATTTCTAAAACAGTTCAAAAGGCCGATGTTTTTGCATCGCCTAAAGATAGCCGATATCAATTGATATCACCTTTAGATTAAATAAATAAAATACTATCAAGCAAAGATGGAATAAGATGGGTAAGCAACGAAGCCGACCAGATTATGTTACAGCAAAAGGTGATCGGCATGTTCTGAAGTAGCATCAATGGCGCCAATGTTAAGGTTTTACAAGAATTTTTGAATTGTTTCAATAGCACGTAGGTGAATCTGGTCGATTTCATTTATGGCGCGGATGTCGTCTTCATCGGAGCTTGGAATGGGCTTTATGTTCTTGCGCCGATGAATGACTTGGCGCACTGCTGCTGCAACTCTAGCCTCTTGATCTTGTATGGCTTGAGGTAGGCCGATGAGCTGGGATTCTGTTATTGCGATATCATTGTGAATTGCTTCGAGTTCTACCAGCAGATCGGCTTCCCTTCTCTTCAGCTGATCCAATTTGGGTTGGAGTTCTTCAGGGGCAGCTACCATATCATCAAGTTTTTTCTTTTTCGTTTGAGCTGATAGCCGATCGGTTGGGATGTCTTGGATCATCTTTTGTTGGTTGGCATGATCGGCTACACATTGTTTGAGCTTGACAAGTTGGAATTTGTGGGATTCCAGGTATGCTGCAGGGGTCAGTGCGTCGATGAGCTCTTCGGGCAGGTGTGGCTCAATCTCTACAAATCTTGCCTGGATTGGCCCGCAATCCTCCACCAATGCGTCGATAGGATTTTCCAGCAGACGACTGATGTTTAGCAGGTATTCGCGCACGTCGGCTGGAAAGGATGGCTTGGTTATTGCACTGGTGGCTGTTGCTTCATCTGCCTCTAAGTACTTGCCGATGTCGAAGGAGAACAAATCGGCTAAGGACTGTAGGTTGACATCGGTAAAGGAATCAGTAGTTAGTTAAAATAAAGTATGGTTGTGAAGAAATTACCTGAGGCAGGGAAGGGGCAGCTTGAGGAATGACATCGGCATCGGATGGTTGAGTAGGTTGTTCTTCAAGATGGCTGATGTCTGGCACTGAAGTCGGAGCAATCCCAATATCGGTTTCAGGGCTAGATGGCGGAATTGGAATGGCTGCAGAAGTCATCGGCTCGATGTTTACAGGGATATCGGCAGTAGGTTGAGGTTCGGGAGCCGATGACTCAAGCTGGCGATAAGATCAAGTGTGAGGATGGGAAACAGATGATAATGTCAAGATTTAGCACATACTTGCGGGGATGAAGGAGCCAATGTTGTTTGAGTAGCGAGCGGCGCCATGATCATGGCATCGGCATTGATTTTCTGTCTCTTGTGAGGGCGAGATGCCAACTTCTTGCGGAGTGGTCCTGTCGGCCGTGGAGCCCGGAGAAGAGCCGATGGAGGGGGAGCGTCCTGACCTAGGTGTGGGTTGGCCGATGGTGGTTGGTATCTAATCGGCCAGCCACTGGTGGTTGTTGTCGCTAGCTCCACATCAACAGCCTGCAAGACAGAATTGTAAAAGATGATTGGAAAAATTAAAAGGGAGATGGAATGTTACCTCGTCATCGGATTCGCCATAGTTGGAGTTGAGGCGAGAGCAGTAGTGAATGGCCGATGAATTGAACAGGTGTTTCTTCCATTCCGACCACCATCGGGAAAAGAGCTTGGTGTTGACGGTGCATACCTCCACATCGGCGGCGGTGCCCAGAGATAGGGAATCTGTTAGTGTCCGCAGCCGATCGTACTCTAGAGCGCTATTTACGTTTCCCCGGGCCTGGAGTTTGTCGATGAAGAACAAGCCGATGGGGAGTTGACTGAGGCCGAGCTGGCGGGAGCAAACTGTTGGGTGATAAAACTCGTACAAGGGCTGTGATCGGCCTTGAGAGAAGCCAGTCGGTAGGAGATGGGGAGTAATGGCCGATAGGAATATGGTCTTCGATTCATCATCGGCCAGAACATCAAGTGGATTGAAGTTGGACGGCATCTCAAATGATGATGCATCATCATATGCGAACCACAGTGTGGCATCCTTGGTAAAGCCATAATAAAGGCCTTTGAACCATTGGCCGAGTCCGACCGGAGTCATTTTACCACCAGGGAGAGCCGATGCAGCTTCGCCCATTGAAGTGCATCGGCGACAGGTGGGTGCTTGTTCCTCTGTGTGATCGGCTGGAAAAGATTGATTGAGAAAGGAGGTATCGAGAATTGCCTTGGATGTGTAAACATTAAGCCATAACTGCACAAACCACTAAGGACCTCCGATATGGCCAACTGGCTGGCCGGCCGATAGTTTGGCTACCACTTGATGCAGCAGTTGGTAAGTGGCGCCAAGGAGATATTGCCCCAGGGGAACTTGTTTCCGATCGGCCAAGCGTTCTGCCAGACATTGCATGTTGGTTGTGGGGCCAAGAGTTGCACCGCTGAAGACGAACCGCTCTAGCCACAGATTCAAGAAAGCGACGTGTTCCCGATCATCGACTGGTCCGGTTCCTTTGTTATGGATTGATATGTACTTGGACCAACCGCCGATGTTCTTTGCTTGGAGCCGATGGGTAGGCTTGAATTGGAGATTGAAGGGATTGATGTAACTCGTTGTGTTGAGGCAGGTGAGCATGGTTACATCTATCAGAGTTGGGGTCATCGGCCCATGTCCAAATAGATAGGCGTTGAGGGTGTCTGACCAGAAGTATGAGGCCGATGCAAGCAGAGGTTCATTCCTCTCTATCTCAGCCAGCGAGAGGTTGATGCAGTGGCCGATGTCTACTTCGTCCCAAAGAGTTCTCTTGGCAGCCGATACTCTGTTATACCTGTTCCTCCACCTGGGAAGTTTGCTCGGCCATGATCTGAAATTGTTGTTCCAATCGCTGACTAACATGGTGGAGTTCTTGAAGGGGATGCGTTGAGTTTCGGCGTTGATGAAATCTGTAGGATCTTCATTGCCCATGGGACCATGGTAGAAGAAGTTTGGGTAATTGGCGGCCGGAATCAAGATCTGGTCTCTAAGGTGCTGCAATATGCAAGAACATGGAGGACAAAAAGAGGTTATGGTGGAATCGAAGTCTGGTCTTTAAGGTGCTACAATATACAAGAACACGAGAAACGGAAAGAGATTATGGCGGAATCAAAATCTGGTCTCTGAGTGCTACAGTAAACAAGAACACGAAGCAGATTCGATCCAGGTTGCGAGATAGAAAAGACGATTAGACAAGGAGATTACCTCTGGGACGGCGTTTGCGGAAGCCATTGCGGAAGAGGAAGATGAGCAAAGATCGAAGGTTGAAGAAGGAGACCGCAGCAGTTTGCCTGAGTCGCTGGAGTTCGTCAAGGTTTCGGGAGGAAGTTGAAGGGGCTCTGGTGATGTGAAAGCGTAAAGAAAGGGGGCTAGGAAGGCGAAGCGATTTATAGAGGTATGATGACCGGGCGGGAATCGAGGCCGTTGGCACTGTTTCAAACAATTAAGGAAAGTGGGCTATCTTGGGCCACCTCGGTATGTGAAGAGTCTAAAGGCCCAGATGAGGAAATTTCGAAGTCTTATAGAAAACTCCGAAATTGGGGGGCATGTGTTAACGCCAAAATTTGGTATGGTTCTTTATCAGATTCGGTTAAAGAAGAAATTACAGATAATTAGCGGGGATCAATCCAGAGGAAGCCGAGTTTGGAAAAGAGTCATGAAGACCATAGCGTGGCAGTCTAATGCCTTATCTGTTAATTAGGCAGTAATAATATTTTATCTTTTAGGAAGCCTGATCTTGTATCCAATCGAGCCTGGTTAGTGTTTTCTCTGTAATTAGGAAACTCCTGTTTCGTGTCTGATCAGGACTGTATCAACTCGAGGTATAAATACGTATGCCCGGGTGCTTTGTAATCATTTCAATGAATCAGATCAATACAAACTTCGGCGCAACGCCACCCTATTCAACGGGTTCTTGCTTCTCGTGCCGGGCTGCATCGATTAAGTTTGACCTCCTGCGAGAGGGTAAGTCTCGTTACCCCGACTACCGTATCGGCTAGGACTTCCTCGGTTAGGTCCGATATTCTAGTCGGCCTACGGTAGTCGGCTTACCACGATATATCTGCTCTGTCTACGGCTGCATCAGTTAGGTTTGATCTCATAGGCCGAGTAGATATATCACATCGCGCGTGCATAGATCTATCAGCTTACTGGGTGTAATTTATTGTCAGTTTGTGCTGCATCGGTTTGGTCCGACCTACTAAACTGTTTGATAAGTTATTCCTGCTAGGTTGATGGTTTTTATGCAAGCGTTTTATCGGGATGTATAGCCGATAAGTTATCATATTTTACATCACGATTGCATTAGATCTATCGGCCCATCGAGGTTCTGTTATCATCGTCAGTCTGTGCTACAACGGTTAGGTCCGATCTATTAGACTGGTGATAATAATTCTATCCTTAATGAGCCGATGGATACTTATGCAATGTTCTATCGGAGTGTCTAGCCGATAGGTTATCTTTTGTGAATTAAGGCCGATTGCATCGCTACACGTTTTTTGGCACTCTACACCGTTATTGGCTTTCCGGCCGATACACTTCATATCAGTAATCGGCTAGTTTATTTGTTTATATCGTTATCGGTTCCTTAGCCATATGTTTTACTTTATCCATCTATGCCATCATCGGCTTCCAGTCGATATATAAGTGCTTTGGTCCATATCAGCCATCTGCCGATGAGACGAGTCCAATTCGGCTTCCAGTCGATTGGCTCAATGATCTAATATTTTCTATCTCCTTGTCAATTGCAGGGTCAAATTGACTGGCACGCCTACGAACCTCAAGATTTAGGACCTGCACTGGAGTTAAGCAAATCTCCCAGGCCTTCGCGTGTCTCCAGGCGCCGAACCAGACCATCGGCTCGTTCCCGACGCTGCCGGCGGTTTTCGGCGACAACACCATGAGCAACATTATTCTAGCTAACATGACGCTAAAGAGTCTAACTCTCGAGTAGTGCACTACTCGGGAGAGACTATAAACCTTCTTTCCAGCTGACATGACGCTGAGGAGTCTAACTTCTGAATGGGACGCCACTCGGGAAAGTGTATAAAACCCCTTTTCCAGTGACATGAAGCTGAAGAGTCCCATATACGAGTGGCATGCTACTCGGTAAGACTATAAATCATATTCCGGTTGACATGATACCGAAGAGTCTCATATACCAGTAGTATACTACTCGGGAAAGACTATAAGGTTAAAATCTTTGACTTTATGTTTAATTGTCTTCACAATTAAGCACAAAGTTGGGGGCTACACCTAATAGGTGTGCCTATTCGGCGCACACTATTCATATATCTACATGAAGCGCTTCATAGCCTCGCTGCCAGCTGACATGAAGCAGGACTCGGGAAGAAGAAGCACTCTGACAAAGAGTACTCGGGAGCAATGCACTCGGGCAATATTCACCGGGGAGGATGAGCACTCGGCATCAGCTGTGACTCAACTATGAAGGTCTCAGGGGCTACTGTGGAGGCCATGGGCCCTGGGTACCTCATCAGAAGCAAATGGGCTACTCAGATAGAGGATGGGCCGAGACTTGTAATTAGAGATATAGTAGCATCCGGCAGACTTTGCCTTGTACAATAAGGAATATACAATCCTAGTCGGGTAGATGGTATCTCTAAGAGAAGATCCCTTGGCCGTATCCGGCAGGGACTCCTGCCTTGTACCCCTGTCCCCCAGTATATAAGGGGAGGCAGGGCGTTCCCTGAGGGCAGAAGAACAACATACGAGCTCATAGAAGCAGACACAAATCCTCAAAGGAATAACACCACAACTGGACATAGGGTATTACCTCACATCGAGGGTCTGAACCAGTATAAACCTCTCCTTGTTCCTATGCAATCCACCGAGTTTCCATCCGCCAAGTAGCCCCATATTCATATTGCCGGTGTAAAACATCGACACTCGACAAAGATCCCTGTTGGGACCGCTTCTCGCTTAGATCCCTTGTTGGCCAATTCGTCTGCAGTGTCGTTGTATTGTCGTAGGACATGTGTTATCTCTAGCCCATCGAACTTGTTTTCTAGCTTCCGGACCTCCTGACAGTATGCCGCCATTGTGTCGTCGAGGCATGTCCAGTCTTTCATGACTTGGTTGACCACGAGTTGAGAATCTCCTCGCACAACCAGTCAGCGGATGCCGAGTGATATAGCAATGCGGAGCCTATGGATAAGTGCCTCATACTCGGTGACGTTGTGGGAAGCCGGCAAGTGGATCTGGAGAACGTACTTGTGTTTTTCGCCGATGGGGGACGTCAGTACGACGCCGGCCCTGGCGCTGCCGATCCGTAGAGAACCATCGAAGTACATTGTCCAGTACTCTAGCTTCACTGTTGATGTAGGCATTTTAACTTTTGTCCACTCTGCCACGAAGTTGGCTAGAGCTTGTGATTTAATAGCTGTCCATGGCTGAAAGGTGATGTCGAACGCCATCAACTCGAGCGCCCATTTAGCGATTCGGCCGGTGGCCTCGTGATTATGCAGGACGTCCCCGAGTGATACGTGTGACACCATGACTTGATGTGCTTGGAAATAATGCACCAGCCTCCGGATCGTGGTGAGTAGGCTGTACAGCAGCTTTTGGACTAGTGGATATCATCTTCGAGTCGGCAAGGACCTCCCTAACAAAGTAGATCGGCCGTTGAATCTTCTGTATGTGACCCTATTCGGATCGCTCAACCACCAGCACCGTGCTGATTACCTGAGTAGTTGCTGCTAGATACAGCATTAATGGTTCTTGGGGCATTGGTGATGCCAACACGGGTGGTGATGTGAGAAATTTTTTGAAGTTTTTGAAGGCTTCCTGGGCTTCTGGAGTCCATTGGAAATTGTCTGCTTTCTTCAGTAGCTTGAAAAAGGGCATGCCCCATTCGCCTAGTCAGGAAATAAACCGGCTGAGTGCCGCCATGCAGCCTGTCAACTTCTGGACTTCCTTCTGGCTAGACAGGGGTGTCATGTTCATGATTGCGTTGACTTTCTCCTGGTTAGGCTCGATGCTGCGATGCGAAACGATTAAGCCGAGTGGCTTGCCGGACGACACACCGAAGGCGCACTTTTCCAGATTCAACTTCATCTTGAATCTTCGAAGATTTTGGAAAGTTTCTTCCAAGTCAGCGATGAAGTCTTCTTTTGACTTGGTCTTGATCACCACGTCGTCGACGTAGGCCTCCACGTTGCACCCGATCTGGGTGTGTAGACACCGTTGAATGGCCCGTTGATACGTTGCTCCAGAGTTTTTCAAACTGAACGGCATAGTGATGTAGTAGTACGCTCCAAACGGCGTGATAAAAGATGTCTTTAGGCAGTCCTCCTCGTTGAGGCTGATTTGGTGGTATCTCGAGTAAGTCGAGAAAGCTGAGAATGTCGCACCCTGCGGTTGAATCCACCATCTGATCTATTCTGGGTAGACCAAACGGATCCTTGGGACACGTCTTGTTGAGATCGGTGTAGTCGATGCACATGCGCCATTTACCATTTTTCTTCGAGACCAGGACTGGGTTTGCCAGCCAATCCGGGTGATAGACCCGGCTGCGAGAAGCTTGGTTATCTCCTCCCGGATAGCATCTTTACGGTCTTGGGTGAAGCGCCACAGCCGTTGCTTGACTGGCTTGGTGTCTGTCTTGACGTTGAGGGCGTGCTTGATTACCTCCCTTGGTACGCTCGGCATGTCGGACAGTTTCCACGCGAAGATATCCTTGTTGGCTTAGAGGAAGGTGACGAGCGCGTCTTCCTATTTGGGGTAAAGTCCAATCCCGACTAGAGCAGTCTTGGAGGGGTCGGAAGGGTCCAGGGGGATCTTCTTCGTGTCAGAGTTCGCTTAAATTCCCGACTTCGCTGCTTTTTTGGCCAGAACTTGATCATCCTCAACTTCAGTTGTGGCGGCTTGCCGAATGCTGTTGCGTCTGACTGCTGCCTTTTGTGATTGAGCCAACTCGTAGCTCTCCTTGTCGTAGGTGAAGGCTTGGTTGACGTCGCTGCGGAGGGAGAGGACTCCTGCTGGCCCAGGCATTTTGAGCACCATGTAGGTATAGTGTGGTATCGCCATGAATTTGGCGAGCGTCGGCCGTCCGAGTATCGTGTGGTACGCAGTCTCGAAGTCGGTGACCTCGAAGCAGATGTTTTCTGTGCGAAAGTTATCCCACGTGCCGAAGGTGACCGGCAAGGTTATCTGCCCGAGTGGTGTTGAAGACAGGCCGGGAATTATCCCATGGAAGGGCGCCGTACTCGGCCACAGATCGGAACTAGGAATCTTCATCTCGTCCAGGGTCTTGGCAAATAGAATATTGAGTGCGTTGCCTCCGTCTCTGAGAACCTTCTTCAACTTGATATTCTTGACAACCGGGTCTAGGACGAGTGGGTAGCATCCTGGGTGTGAAACCTGATCTGGATTATCTGCATGGGTGAATGTGATAGACGTCTTTGACCAGCGCAAATATTGGGGGCGTCTACTGTAGAGACCGAGTTGACATCGCACATATGCAGACGGCCCTCCGAAGATGTGGTTGAGCTTGGCTTGGGGATCTTGAAAATCGTCGGCCGGGTCTTAATCTAGCTTATCTTTGTCCTTGTCGGCGCCAGATGATGAAGCCTGCTCGGAAGCAAACTTCTTGAGCATGAAGCAGTCTTTGGCTGCATGCTTGCCTTTGGGGTGGAAGGGGCATGGCCCGTTCATGACCTTCTAGTAGTCACTGTTTTGTGGAGGCCACGACCGAGTTCGCTCCATGTTGGCCACCTCGTTGTCTGACTTCTGCTTGCGGCTGCCGGTCTTGTTTTGCGATGGCTCATTGTCGGCTTTCGCCTTTTGGTCTTTTTGCCGGGACTCTTTCTTCTCGTCGAGGGCCTCTGCGACCACCTCGGCCGAGTCAGCGTATTTATTTGCCATATCAAAGAGAGCCGTAACAGTGGCTAGAGGCTTTTGAGTGAATTTCGCGATGAACGGGGCGCCCTTTACTCCCTTGCGGAAGGCGGCGATGATGACCTCGTCCTTGATGATTGGAATGGAGTTGCGCTTCTCGGAGAACCTCTTGATAAATTCGCACAGAGACTCGTTCTTCCTCTAGTGCAGTTGGTATAAATCGTGCTTGGAAGATGGCCTCTTGTAGGTCCCCTGGAAGTTAGCGATGAACCGCTCCCTGAGTTCTCCCCAGGAACCGATCGACCACCTCGGGAGCCCTGTTAGCCATGTCCTCGCTGAGTCGGCCAAGGCGACCGGGAGGTAGTTAGCCATGGCTTTATGGTCGCCTCTGACAGCTCGAATTGCCAGGGTGTATACAGTGAGCCAGGACTTGGGGTTGGTTTTGCCATCGTATTTCTCGATCCCCGTAGGCTTGAAGCCCGACGGCCAATCAACGTCCTGTAGCTCGTGGGTGAAAGCTAGAATGCCTTCATCTTCATGAGGGCTCCGGCTCCGACCGCGGCGGTTAAACCACTCATGGTGAAGACCGAAACGCTCGTGCTCATCCTCCAGTCGGCAGCGTTCGTCCTCTTCACGTTGACAGCGCCGGGCATTGATGTCTTGTCGGAGGTCGCGTTGTAGACGAACTTGGAGGTCCTAGTTGAACCGATGATCGTTCTGATGACACCGCCGATTGTTGTTGTCGGTGTTGCCGAGTGATGTTTGCCGCGACTCCTCATGTGGCTGACTTGAGCCAGCCGCCCGGCGTCATGCTGATATAGATGAGCCTGCTGCTGGAGAACCCGACCGGTTGGTCGGTACAAGTGTATCGCCCGACTGCTGGTGCTGCTGACAGGCAGCAGCTGTAATCATTGCCTTGATCTTGGTGATAGTCGAGGTGGCCTGGTGGTCAGGCCCGAGCTGGAGCGTGTCCAGCAGGGTCACAGCGGCCACGACATTATGTTGTGGTGTGACGAAGACGTTGTGGTTGCTGACTTTGGTTTGGAGGATCTGTTGTTGAGCGGTTTGCCCAGCCTTGCGTAGCTCGACGTTGCGAGCCTCGCGGTCGGCCTCCTCCTGTTGCCGTAGTCGGCATGCCTCCTCTTGTTGCTCTTCTTGTAGTCGGTGTGCCTTTGGTGGAGGGGTTGAGGCCATGAAGACCTCGCGGGGCAAAAGGAAACTCGCCAAACTAGTGTTCGAATTGCTGTTCGAACCACTGTCTAACTTGGAGTCGAAATCCGAGTAGTTGAACGGAGTAAGAACAACTCCGACCTCCCTAGATCCAATCTGGAGTGGCTCGGAGCTACGTCCAAACTGAAGCCTAGAGGATCGGGTCAGCCGCGTGGGATGTAGATCCGCGGCATCACCGGGTCTGCAAGGGAGATTGACGATCTCTCCCCCTCCTAGCCCAACCCAGGCCGGCTCGAGGCCAAGCGCAAGTCGGACACCAAAGGAGAGAGTTGTCCCGAGACCAGGCAAGATGGTAGATCACTGTGGCAAATCGACGAGGGTGGCTGCAACGTCTTGTGACCGACTGGCGCGGAGTCGGCTGGTTCCTTGGCCGGCTGGATTGGATCCGCGTCGGCCAAGGTGAGATTGCCGAACATGTCGGCAACGAAGTCGAGGCTTCCGAACGTCATTGTGTCTCCAGGGGAGAATTTGTTGCCATCGACTCTGGTTGCTGGATCCATCGAGCTTGTAGATGTAAAACTCGCCGGAGCCCCTACCTGGCGCGCCAACTGTCGATGTTTTACACCGGCAATATGATTATAGGGCTACCCGGCAGATGGAAACTTGGTGGATTGCAAAGGAACACAGGGAGATTTTATACTGGTTCAGGCCCTCGATGTGAGGTAATACCCTACGTCCAGTTGCGATGTATTCCTTTGAGGATTTGTGTCGATCTATCATCTTCTCTACCCTCAGGAGGCACCCTGCCTCGACTTATATACTGGGGGATAGGGGTACAAGGTAGGAGTCCTAGCCGGATACGGCCAAGGGATCTCCCCTTAGAGATACAATTTACCCGACTAGGACTATATATTCCTTATCGTACAAGGCAAAGTATGCCGGATGCTACTATATCTCTAATTACAAGGCTAGGCCCATCCTCTATCCGAGTGGCCCATATGCTTGTGATGAGGTACCCGGGGCCCATGGCCTCCACAATAATGAACGGCCCTTCCCATATTGGGGATAGTTTATGCCTGTCTTTAGTAGTTTGTATTTTCTCAAGATGAGATCTCCGACCAAAAAGGCGCGGCCACGGACATTGCGATTGTGGTAGCGACACACCAATCGGGTATTATTTGGGGTGTCTTCTGAGTAAGCCCGAACTCGCGGAGAGCCGAACTCTAACTCGGTTGGTAGCATAGCCTTGGCACCATAGACCAGAAAGAAAGGGGATTGCCCTGTTGCCTGACTAACCATGGTTCTGAGAGACCAAAGAACAGATGGGAGCTCATGTACCCACCGGCCCGTGTATGGTTGTAGTCGATCGAATATCCTAGCCTTGATACCTTGTAAGACCATACCATTGGCGCGTTCAACCTACCCATTGCTCCGCGGGTGTGCCACAGATGCATAGCAGATCTTAATGCCGAAGTCGTCACAGAAATCTTAAAATACGCTGCCCGTGAACTGAGTACCGTTGTCCGTGATGATGCGGTTAGGGACCCCGAATCGGTATAATATACTCATAATGAAGTCCTTTGCTCGTGCCGCTGTTATGGTAGAAGTGGGTTTTGCCTCAATCCACTTCGTGAATTTATCCACTATGACGAACAAGTGTGTGAACTCTCCTGGCGCTTTCTTGAAAGGCCCGATCATGTCAAGCCCCCATACTGCAAAGGGCCAAGAGATTGGGATTGTTTGGAGTTCTTGGGCTAGGAGATTAGTTTGTCTTGTGTAGAAGTGGCAACCCTCGCATGTGCGAACAATGTATTTGGCATCTGTTACTGCTGTTGGCCAGAAAAATCCCTGCCGGTAATCCTTTTCGACTAACGTCCTGGATGTGGCATGGTTGCCACATATGCCCGAGTGGATCGAGTGCAGAATCTGCTTGCCCTCCTCGGTGGTGACGCAGCGCATGAGGACACTGGATGCACTTCTTTGGTACAGGTCTTCTCCGACGACTAGGAAACTCTTGCTTTGACGTTTGATCTGTTCAGCTTGACTGCGATCTTCTGGGAGTTCATCGTCCAGGAGGAATTTGAGAACAGGAGTCTGCCAGTCTTGACATATGTTCAGTACTTCGTCTGTTGCTGGGGTGGGTTGCCTCCCGACTGCTCTAGCACTGGTTTCTTCTTGACTAATGGCTCCATAAGTTGCTCGACAAAGATCCCTGTCGGGACCGCTTCTCACTTGGATCCCATGTTTGCCAATTCGTTTGCAGCATCATTGTATTGTCGTAGGACATGAGTTATCTCCAGCCCATCAAACTTGTTTTCCAGCTTCCAGATCACCTGATAGTACCCTGCCATTGTGTCGTCGAGACATGTCCAGTCTTTCATGACTTGGTTCACCACGAGTTGAGAATCTCTTCGCACAACCAGTTGGCGGATGCCGAGTGATATAGCAATGTGGAGCCCGTGGATAAGTGCCTCGTACTCAGCGACGTTGTGTGAAGCCGGGAAGTGGATCTGGAGAACGTACTTGGGTTTTTCGCCGGTAGGGGACGTCAGTACGACGCCGGCCCCGGCGCCGCCGATCCGTAGAGAACCATCGAAGTACATTATCCAGTACTCTAGCTTCGCTGTTGATGTAGGCATTTGAAGTTCTGTCCACTCTACCACGAAGTCGGCTAGAGCTTGTGATTTGACAGGTATCCGTGGCTGAAAGTTGATGTCAAACGCCATCAACTCGAGCGCCCATTTAGCGATTCAGCCGGTGGCCTCGCGGTTATGTAGGGGCTTTGGCGAGATCAACTTCAACAAGCTCGATGGATCCAACAACAGGAGTCGACAGCGACAAATTCTCCCGCGGAGACACAATTTCTTCAGAAGCCTCGACTTCGTCGCCGACATGTTCGGCAATCTCACCTTGGCCGACGCAGATCCAATCCAATCGGCCGAGAAATTAGCCGACTCCGCGCCAGTCAGCCAACAAGACACCACAGTCACCGTCTTCCATCTACTGCGGCAATCTTCCACTTCACCGAGCTTCGGGATAACTCTCTCCTTCGGCGTCCGACTCATGCTAGGCCTTGAGCTAGCCCGAGTCGGGCTAGGAACGGGAGAGATCGTCAATCTCCCGCACGGGCTCGGCAACGCCACGGATCTACATCGTACGCAGCAGACCTGATCCCCCACGGTTCAGTTTGGATAGGCCTCAGAGCCGCTCTAGATTGGATCTACGGAGGTCGAAGTCATCCTTACTCCAATCAACTAAGATTCTGACTCGAAGTCAGACAGCGGTTCGAACACTAGTTCGGACACCAGTCTGGCGAGTTTCCTTCTGCCCCGTGAGATCTTCATGGCTTCAACCCCTCCACCAGAGGTACGCCGACTATAAGAGGAGCAACAAGAGGAGGCACGCCAACTACGGCAACAGGAGGAGGCCGACCGCGTGGCTCGCAACGACGAGCTACACAAGGCTAGGTGAATCGCTCAGCAGCAAATCCTCCAGACTAGAATCAGCGACCGTCTTTGTCACGCCACAACAGAACGTCGTGGCCGCTACAACCCTGCTGGATACACTCTAGCTCGGGCCTGATCACCAGGCCACCCTGACTATCACCAAGATTAAAGCCATGATCACAGCTGCCGCATGTTAGCAGCACCAGCAGTTGGGCGAAACACTTATACCGACCAATCGGTCGGGTTCTCCAGCGGCAATCTCGTCCGCATCAGCGCGACGTCGAACGGCCGACTCAAGTCAGCCACACGAGGAGTCGCGGCAAACATCAGTTGGCAACACCAACAACAACAATCGGCGACGTCACTAGAACGATCGTCGGTTCAACTAGGACCTTGTCGCTTCGTATCCACTTGGGGACGTCCTGCATAATCGCGAGGCCACCGGCTGAATCGCTAAATGGGCACTTGAGTTGATGGCGTTAGACATCACCTTTCAGCCATGGACAGCTATCAAATCACAAGCTCTAGCCGACTTAGTGGCCGAGTGGACAGAAGTTCAAATGCCTACATCAACAGCGAAGCTAGAGTACTGAACAATGTACTTCGATGGTTCTCTACGGATCAGCGGTGCCGGGGCCGGCGTCGTACTGACGTCCCCTACCTGGCGCGCCAACTATCGATGTTTTACACCGGCAATATGAATACAGGGCTACCCGGCGGATGGAAACTCGATGGATTGCAAAGGAACATGGGGAGATTTATACTGGTTCAGGCCCTCGATGTGAGGTAATACCCTACGTCCAGTTGTGGTGTTATTTCTTTGAGGATTTGTGTTGATCTTGATGAACTCTTCTGCCCTCAGGGGGCGCCCTACCTCCCCTTATATACTGGGGGATAGGGGTACAAGGTAGGAGTCCCAGCTAGATACGACCAAGGGATCTCCTCTTAGAGATACAATTTACCCGGCTAGGACTGTATGTTCCTTCTTGAACAAGGCAAAGTCTACTAGGTGCTACTATATCTCTAATTACAAGGCTAGGCCCATTCTCTATTCGAGTGGCCCATATGCTTGTGATGAGGTATCCAGGGCCCTTGGCCTCCATAGGAGACCAATAATGGTCATCCTATTGGCATCCTCCTTGTCGTGGGCCGCACGCACCTAGTTGGTGTGCATGTAGTCCATGGCCCACATCGCCTGCCTCATGTGGACGATAGTGGTGCCATTCTCGTTGTCAGTTGGCTGGAAGGTGCTGTAGACCTAGTAGTGGGCCTGACTAGGGAGGTAGCGGTAGGCAGTGGTGAGGAGGGTAAGGTGATGCCTCTGGTGTAGCTCTCTGATCAGACAGAAAGCTGCCTCCTGGCAGGCGTGATCGTAGGTACGCCCGCCGATCTCGACCTCCATGGCTGGTAGGAGGTATAGTTCGCCTGGCAGCTCCAAGCGAACATGGTGAGGGAGCTCACCCTCCATGGGTTCCACTGCAGTGTACTCCGGGGCGTGGCTGTACCCCAAAGTGATACTCATCATACGAAGTTCCTCCACAAATCCGCCCATGTCTGCACCGCGCTGGTTGGGGAGACTGTCCATCTATAGAAGGCAAGGAGGGGAATCAATATATGCTCAGATCCAAATAGAGTGAACAATAAATAATTTGGAAATAAACCAAAATTTTATGCATGAAATAATTTTACATATAAACTTTATTGAGAATCCTACGTATTAGCATAACAAAACCATATAGTAGCAAATTAATTTTAAATAATAATGGCAAAGCAAATAAAAACGTTTTATGCATGCTCAAAATCATACCTAACCCCGGTAACCAATGTTTTTCCCAAAATTTGGACCCATATGCCATAACCCTCGAATAAAATTTCTACCCTAGCTTTGACCTGACTCAAAAATTTTAGTCAAATAAAGCCCAAGATTTTATCCCAATCCCAAAAGCAAATTCCCAAGTTTCCCAAAAATAACTCCAAGTGCAAAAAGCATATGCAAATGAAAATTTTAGAGGGCTCTTAGGGTTTCCATTTGGCTGTTCCTACGGTCAAGTTCGGCTCTGATACCAACTTTGTAACGCCTAGAAATTCGTAACCAGAATTCTGAACATTTTTGTGTATTAAATCCCTGTCCAGGAAAGCTAGGGTACACAATACCAAGTTGCCATATAGAGTGCGTCTTACAAACAAAATAAAATGGCCTTACATAAATGCAACGGTAAAAAAAACAAATGATGTCTATATACAACTAGCCAAGCGAAAGCTTCCATTCCATAGGCATCTTGACGGTGGAGCCAACCTAGTCCTCTTGCTGATCCTCGTCAGACAGGTACTCCATCACTGAGAGGGAGAAAAGGAGCAAGACTGAAGACCACCCACATTACTCAACAAATCACACCCACAAATATGCACAATGCACAGGAGGCAAAGATAGGCTAGAGGTTTATTTGCGTAAAAGCAATTGTAAACAATAGTTTGCAAATAGTAAAAGGTTGATTAATTGAACAATATTAGTCCTCCACTAATTAATGTTACACCACATTAACCAGGCCCAACCATCCACCTAAACTTTACCAATTCCATTAAGTCAAGATAATTAACTACGGGTGAGACTAATCATGGTGAGTCTCGACCAATCGCCCAAATCCGCGGCTGTGGCTATTCAAATAGATTTACTCTGATAAGAGGTGTACAACAGTACCCACAAGACACAGCCCTACACACGTCCCTGTGTGCCGATGTGTCACCATGACACCCCGCGAGAGGCTGTGACAGGACCGTTCATGCAACCTCTCCCAAACCATCCACACCACGCTGAGGTTGCACCTACCGCCAGGACACCCCACATCAGCCAGGCTATCCTTCTTGGGCCACAATGGATCCGAAAGCCGATCAACCCTACCCTAGGCCAACCCAACTCCATCACGCCCATCCTCACCAACGGTGCCTAGGAGAGGGAGAAGAGATGCTACAAGCCCAGCCGTTGCCCACGCTGGCTTGTGGAATGTATGAGTATTTGCCCAAGGGATTTCCGCAAACCGGTCCTTAATTGCCATGGGTGCGACCAACATAACCATGCACCCATAGCCCACCATTCAAGTCAAATTTTAGTAATTTAACATCAACATATCCAAATTTTCATTTTCTGATATTGAGTCGAACCATAAATGTAAATTAAGGTGTTTAAATTCCCATGTGAACTAAAAGTTTCTAAGCAGGGCTAAGCATCCTAACAATAGCCTCTAGTCATATTATTACCCAGCTACAAAGGTGTATAGGTGGAATAAAGTTAGAGCAATTGGAATTGCATTTATATAGGTCACCCTTCCCACATGAAATAATGAAATAATGCATGTTTATTAATTTAAAACAAATAGTTTGCAATAAATGGGTTCAAAATGATCGAGGAAACGATGCGACTTGCCTTGCTCCGGTCAGCGAATTCGGCAACAACTTCGTAGTAAACAGGAGGGTCGACTGTGTCGGATTCTATAGCAAACAAAGCACAAACAATTAAAAACACTACATGTGAACACTAAAACAGGGGCTGAAAGTATTTTTAATGCATTCTTGGCATTTTTCAGGATTTAATGCAATTTGAATGGAATTAATCAGAGCTCGTATGAAATAGTTATGAATTTTTAAAGTTTCTCTGTATTTTTCTATACAAAAATAATTTCCTAATGATTTATTGCGCAATTAACCAGGTTTATGCTGTCAATGAACCACAGGGACTGGCGCCGATAGGCGGGACCCACGGGTCAGTGACACCGAGAGAACAACGCACGGTGGACACAGTCCACCGTGGCCCAACACGACCACGCCACGTGGCAGCCAACGTGGCAGGAACATGGGCGTCCGCGGGGTGCCACGCGGCCGATCCAGATCTACCCCGAGGTAGATCGGACGGTGCAGGATGAAAGGGGACTCGTCTCGGCCGGCGCGGCCGCGCCGCGGCGGGGCGAGCAGCTCGATGGTCGCCGCCAATGACCATCCAGCCCCCGGAGAACGGCGGCGAGCTGCGAGATGGAACGAGGAAGACTAGGGGATGCTCACCGAGGGGTTGCGACAAACGGAGAGCGGCGAACGGCGGCGAGCAGAGAGGATCGGTGGCAACAAGGTTCAGGATGTCGACGGCGTCGGCGTTCCGGTGGCTCAAAGCGACGACGGAGACACGAACGAGGTGTGGGAGGTCCTGGTGAAGGTGTTGAACATGTTAGGAGGGAAAAAGACCGAGTGGGTCGACAAAAATCCATGGCCAACTACCGGTGGAGAGGCTTACCGAAAGGAGATGATGCAGAGGATGGAGTTTTGGCGGGAATCCAAGGCAGCCGACTGCCAGACAAGACGCAGCGGGGCGTGGCGAAGCTGGCGAGCGCGAGCGCAGTAGTTGACGACGGCTGTTGCGACGACGACGTGCGATTGGAGTCAGCGGAGCGCGGCAGTGGTTCGGGAACTCGGCGCGAAGGGGTTTAGGGTACTCGGCAGGGGTGGGCAACTGAGGGGAAAGAGAGAGGGGAGGACGGCGAAGGTTTTTAAGGACTCGGGCTAGAGAGATCGTGGCTGAGGTGGCCGGATTTTGCGAGTTGAGGGAAACGGCGGCGATGGCGGGATGTGCGAAATTTGCTCTGGATCGTGCGCGAGAGGGATGTGGAACGTGGGGGAACGGATAGGCGACCGAGTCCGTGTTGTTCGAACCATGTGCGGGACGGGGAATCGTGGGCCGAGGCACAAATCGCACAGCACGGAGGTGTGGATCCCCTCCGGCCGAGTCGGCCGGAGGTTAGGGATGGGTCCAACATGTGGGGCCCTGGTCCCACATGTTAGTGAGAGGGAGAGAGGGCGCGGGCGTGCGGGGGAGATCGGCTAACAAGTGGGGCCCATGGGGGACGTGCACACACGCGCGGGCTGCGGCAAGCCGAGGAACAGCCCTGGGCCGTGGCCCAACGTGAAGGAAAAAGAGAAAAACAGAGAAAAGGAAAAAAATAGGAAAGAGAAAAGGATTTCCAGAGGGAATTTAATTCCGATAATTCGTTTTGATTTATTAAAAATACTTCTAGTGCTCTAAAAATTCCAGTAAAATTCCTGTTAGCGTATTTTGGCAAGGAGAATATAGGAAAAATATTCTCCGGCCATGATAATTTATTATTTCACATTTTCCCTATTTAATTAATTCCCTTGGCCTTTTAAAAGTAATTTCTCAGGGGCTTTTCTTTAATATATTTCATGTGGCTCTAATTAAGGGGGAAAATTTAGGGTGTGACATGCAACTAGTCCATATGCACACCACTTGCCGCCCAAATCTAAAAACATGTTCATCTCCAGTTTTGGTTCGCAAATAATTAGAGGCTTCACCTCTGTCCAGAAGCTGGAAAATGCCGATTTTAACATGTATAAAGTGACCATTACATTTACTGGCATATTGCTAAGCATATGAAAGCATAATAAGCTAGTATAAACCCATATGCAGAACCAATATGCAAAAAGGCCCTCGGTGTTTCCTGAAATATGACTCGTAGTCCTAGACACGTGTGAAAGGTAGTTTTCTTTAAGAGTTCTCGAGTAATTACATATAGGTCCTTGGGTCCACTTGTCATATTGTGTAAGTTTTGCTAACCAAGCTAACATCTTTCAATTTGTTCACAACTTAGTCCTTATCCGCTACTTCTGGCTGACGAGTGGGTCTCGCATGTCGGCGAGACAGAGCAGAGGAGCACGTGGCTGGCTAGACCGCCGGCTCTGCTCGCCGGCGCCAGCGACGAACAGCGGCGTAGCATGGGTTGCGGCCGAAAGGAAAAAGATGGAGGAGACTACGGCGAAACCATTGTTGGTCAGTTCATCGCTGGCGATGGCCCAAGCTAGGCGCAGAGGTGGTGCAAGCAGCAGAGCTCTCTGGGACGCTGAGGAAATCCAAGCTAGGTTGGATTTTGGGCAAACTGGTGCATGCATGTGTGCCTAAAAGATACCAGGAACCTCACTGAGGGTTGCATTGGGCTTAGCGAAGCTAGGATGGTGATGGTGGCTCTGAAGACAGCCCGGCGGCTGCGGAAATCCACTAGGCGATGGCGGCGGCTCGATTCATTCGACAAGCTACCAAGGGAAGATGCCCATCGTGTTAGAGGTCTCCTAGAGATGGTGTCTATGCGAGGAATCGAATGGAGGCTAACCAGAGAGGACGAATCAATGGCAGCAACCCAGACCGGAGATGAGGAAGACGACGGTCGATCTGACGGCTCAAGACTCCTTGGCTTCGGGGGCTTGGGTTTCGAGATCTAGGTACCAAGGCAACCTCCTTAGCCCAGCAACTCGGGCTAAGATGGCTTGATTCGGAAGAACGGTGGTGATGTCACAGCGGCGGCGCTTCAGACCTAAGAGCGTGCACGGCAGCAGACGGTGGATTCAACCGGCGAACCTAGGGCCATGTAATGCGAAAATGGAATGGTTAGTAGGTGCTGATCACATTCCTTTGGTTAAGAAAGGGTGGAGCTCACCAGAGTTAGCTCGGGCTTGATCAAACACTGTCGGTGGCAGAGAAGATGGCTTCACGGCCGATGATCCTATGGTTCTCCTTCGGATTTCTCAGTGGGAACGTGAGGACGAAGAGAAGGAGAGCTAGCTGGTGTGTTTGAGACGAAATGGCCGAAGCTTCCTAGAGGTAGTGCCGGTCTATGTAGCTCTGAGGGAGGGAGAGGAACAAGGAAGAGACACGTTGGCTCATGGAAGTTGAGGTGGCTCCAACTCTACATTGACTATGGTGGGCCCCACATGAGAGAAGTATTTTCTCACATAAGTTGTGCTAGGTTTAGGTGCTAATTTGTGGGTCCTCGAAGTGAAATCCTAGGAAGAAAAGAGGAGTATGGGTAGAACTCTTGGTGAATGTATACTGTCCTGGGTGGTGAAGCTTGCAGGTGGGCCAGGGATCTTTGTGGGTCCCACATGGAAGTGAGATGGGAGAGAAGTCCTCTAGAAGCAAAGTGTGAAAAGCTGAGCCACATAGCTGTCTTGCACTGATGTTTTCACCGCGATACAGAGGGTTTCTAGGGTTGGACAAATTCATGTGTGAAGATGATTATATGGTCTACTAACCTGCCAAGTTCCAAATCTAGAGGCCTTAGGCTATTCTCAGTGGGGGTTTCATGAGAGTTTCATGGGCATTAAATAGGGCGCCACATCAGCAAATATGATGACATGGCATGCTATTTAAGAGGAGAGAAGTGATCCTAGTTTCATCACCATGAAACTAGTCCAACCCGTTTCCAATGTCTTGGAAATCGGATGGAACTTCCATTGAGGCATCTTTGTTTCATCATGGCTGCGGTGAAACCTCTAAAGTACTTTCAGTGGTAGTTTCATGGGAGTTTCATGCAGTAATTAAATGGTGTGGTTGTTCTTGGAAACAATGAAATGAAATTCTCCACTGAGAGAGGTTATTTCATTTATAGTTTCACGGTCTTGGAAACAGTGAAGTGAAACTGTCCACTGAGAATAGCCTTATAGTTTTAATGTAGCAAAAAGATGAAATGGGCATTGTGACACAGTTTTCTGCAATCCAATTTATTCCCTAGGGCTTTGCTCTTATTATTTTATGTGGTTTCATTGAGAATTAAATTAAACTAAATTTTATGGTTGTGAGGTACATCTTGGTACACATTTTGGTAATAAGGCACGGCCTGAATAGTCTCTATTTTTATTTGGTGAAAATAGGAACTAAACAATTTATTTGGCTAGTTTTTCTAGTTTTGCTGATTTGGTAGATTTTATTGAAGTACCAGTTGAAGTGATAAAATCATGTAAAATTTACAGCAGATTATTTGTGTTGTAAAGTGTTTATAGGAATTTTCCCATGAGTTTATGTTAAACCAATTATTTTTAGAAATTTCTTAGACTATACAAATGCATATGCATCCTTTTATGGAAATGCACTTTAAGATCCAAAAACAATCAAAAGAAAGCATGCACATGAAATGGTAATGAATTTATTTATCTCCACATTTTTATGTCAAACTTTTATTTATACAACATTAGGCATATTACACTTTCCTATTTTAAAATTTAAATCTTAAAATTTTTATGCACCCAACCCTTAAGCATTTTAACTTAATCAAATTTCTTATGCATAATTGAATATATATTATTTCCATTTTCAATTGACCCAAGGAAGGTTTTTGGAATTTGTATTACAAATCCTGTGCCGTGTTTTATATTCCCTAACATTTTCATATTTTCACCTAGGGTGAGCTCTTGAGTAAATTGAAAATTTTACTATAAAGGCTTTAGCATACTCCTTTTTGGGATTTACTCTAGTCAATCTATCTCTTATTTCACTCCCTTGTATAGAAAGCATAGGATTTTACCTTCATGGTCTTTTTATTAATTTATTTTAGTTAAAATTTCGAATGTCGAAATTTTGGTATGTTACAGAAATCTTGAAAAATGCCGCTAGTGAACTAAGTGCCATTGACCGTTATGATGCGGTTGGGAACTCTAAACCGGTAAATAATACCCATGATGAAGTCTTTTGCCCTGGCCGTAGTGATGGTAGCAACGGGTTTTGTCTCAATCCACTTTATGAACTTGTCCATTGTGATAAACAGGTGTGTGAACCCTCCTAGCGCTTTCTTAGACGGCCCGACCATGTCCAGCCTCCAGACTGCAAAGGGCCAAGATATTGGGATCGTCTATAACTACTGAGCGGGGAGATGTATTTTCTGAGCAAAGAACTGACATCCCTCGCATGTCCGAACTATGTCGTTAGCGTCGGTAACTGCAATTAGCCAGAAGAACCCTTGCCTGTAAGCCTTTCTGACTAACGTCCTTGATGCGGCATGGTTGCCACAGATGCCTGAGTGGATTGATTGTAGAATTGGCTTGCCTTCCTCTGGTGTGATGCAGTGCATGAGGACTCCGGATGCGCTTGGACGATAAAAGTCTTCTCCGACTACAAGAAAGCATTTGCTCCGACACTTGATTCGCTCAGCTTCGTTACGGTCTTCTAGGAGCTCATCTTCCAATAGGAATTGGATAATTGGAGTCTGCCAATCTTGAGAGATGATTAGCACTTCTCTTGGTTCCAGGGTAGGTTGAACCCCTGACTGCTCATGATCAGGCTTTCTCTTGACTGATGGCTCCAACAACTATTCAACAAAAACCCTGGTCGGGACCACTTTTCACTTGGATCCCATGTTGGCCAGCTCGTCTGAGGTATCATTGAATTGACGCAAAACACGTGTGATTTTCAGCCCATCAAACTTGTTCTCGAACTTTCTCACCTCTTGACAGTATGCTGCCATGTTGTCATCCAGGCATGTCCAGTCTTTCATGACTTGGTTTACCACAAGTTGGGAATCCCCGTGAACAACCAATCGTCAGATACCGAGTGGTTTAGTGATACGGAGCCCGTGGATGAGTGCCTCGTACTCGACGACATTGTGAGATGCTGGAAAGTGTATTTGAAGGACATATCTGAGTTTTTCTCCCTTGGGTGACGTTAGAACGATGCTAGCTCCTGTTCCACCGATCCGTAGAGAACCGTCAAAGTACATCGTCTAGTATTCAAGCTTGTCTGCAGGTGTGACCGTCTGAACTTCTGTCCACTCAGCCACAAAGTTAGCGAGGGCTTGAGATTTGATTGCCGTCCTTGGTTGGAAGACAATGTCAAACGCCATCAACTTAAATGCCCATTTAGGAATTCAGCCAGTGGCCTCACGATTATGTAGAACATCTCCAAGTGAAAATGATGTAGCAACTGTGACTTAATGTGACTGGAAATAGTGCACCAACTTCCAGACAATTATGAGTAGCTCATATAACAACTTCTAGACTTGGGGATATCACACCTTGGATTCGCCTAGGACTTTGCTGACAAAGTAAACTAGCATTTGAACTTTTTGTATATGTCCTGGCTTTGCCCGCTCGACAACCAGAACCATGCTGACTACTTGAGTAGTTGCCGACAGATATAACATAAGTGGTTCTTGGGGCATTGGTGATGCCAACACGGGTGGTGATGTAAGGAACTTCTTGAAGTCTTGGAAGGCTTGTTGGGCTTCTGGCGTCCATTGAAAATTGTCAACCTTCTTCAATAATTTAAAAAAGGGCATGCCCCATTCACCGAGTTGGGAAACAAATTGGCTGAGTGCCACTGTGCAACTAGTCAGCTTCTGTACATCCTTATGGCTAGTCGGGGAGTCATGTTCATGATAGTGTTGATTTTCTCTGAATTTGCCTCAGTGCCACGTTGTGAAACGATGAAACCGAGTAGTTTTCCTAAAGGTACTCCAAAGACGCACTTTTCTGGGTTCAACTTCATTTTGAATCTTCGAAGGCTTTGAAAAGTTTCTTCTAAGTCGGCAACGAGGTCTTCCTTGACTTTGGTCTTCATCACCACGTCATCGACATATGCCTCCACATTGTGTGGAGGCCATGGGCCCCGGGTACCTCATGACAAGTATATGGGCCACTCGGACAGAGGATGGGCCTAGTCTTGTAATTAGGGATATGATAGAACTCAGTAGACTTAACCTTATACGATAAGGAAAACACAGTCCTAATCGAGCACGTTATATCTCTAGAAGGAGATCCCCTGGTCATAATCCGACTGGGACTCCTACTTTGTAACCCCGTCCCCTAGTATATAAGGGGAGACAGGGTGCCCCTGAGGGCAAGTGTCAATGTTTTACACTGGCAATATGAATATAGGGCTACTCGTCAGATCGAAACTCGGTGGACTGCAAAGGAACACGGGATGTTTATACTGGTTCAGGCCCTCGATGTGAGTTAATATCCTACGTCCAGTTGGGGTGTATTCCTTTGAGGATGTATGATTCTGATGAATCTCTGTGTCTTGCCCTCAGGGGGCGCCCTGTCTCCCCTTATATACTAGGGGATAGGGGTACAAAGTAGGAGTCCCAGCCAGACTACGGCCAAGGGATCTCCTCTTAGAGATATAACCCACCCGACTAGGACTGTATATTCCTTATCATATAAGGCTAAGTCTGCCGAGCTCTATCATATCTCTAATTACAAGGCTAGGCCCATCCTCTATCTGAGTGGCCCATATGCTTGTCATGAGGTACCCAAGCCCCATGGCCTTCACAGCAGCCCCTGAGACCTTCATAGTTGAGTCATAGCTAATGCCGAGTGCTCATCCTCCACGGTGAAGTTTTCCCAAGTGCATTGCTCCCGAGTACTCTTTGTCCGAGTGCTTGTTCTCTCGAGTCCTGCTTCATGTCAGCTGGCAGCGAGGCTATGAAGGGCTCCATGTAGAAGTATGAATAGTGTTCACCAAATAGGTGGACCTATTAGGTGTAGCCCCCGACTTTGTGCTTAATTGTGAAACAATTAAACATAAAGTCAAAGATCTTTAACCTTATAGTCTTTCCCGAGTAGTATACTACTGGTATATAAGACTCTTCAGTATCATATCAGCTGGAAATATTTTATAGTCTTTCCCCAAGTAGTATGTCATTTGGAAATTAGACTCTTCAGCTTCATGTCAGCTGGAAAAATGTTTATAGTCTTTCCCGAGTAGTATACTACTCGGAAGTTAGACTCTTCAACGTCATGTCGGCTGAAAAAATGTTTGCTCATGGCAATTGTTGGCCAAGCATGTAGGCCGAGTACCACTTTATGAATTTTAATCCAATATGTGATCAAGTGTACTTGAGAAATACCTGCATCCCCAATTTTAATGAAGACCAGCTTGTGACCCTTATAAGGATATATCCTCAATACCTAGTAGATAATATAGATATCCGAACACATGCGTTCAGCAATTAGGCCTTCTTGAAGCATATATGATTACCCAATCAGTTCCTGTTGGTAGCACCAGCACTGTGAGCGAGTGGCCCACATTGAGTGTGCTACTGTAAAAACTTATATCTTGGTAGCCCAGTACCGACTTTGCAGGCCCAAGCCCATTTATCAGTACAGGCTCTATAAAGGCAGGGAGAGAGAGAAAAGATTCCCTCATCTTCTCCAATCCACCAATCGTTTCATCTTCCAACTTCCACGCCGAAATTTCACCTCCCGCCTCGCTAGGGTTCGCTATTGCTAGCGCTTCCCCATTGAAACTCAGGCGATCCCGCTCTTCCGCGTCCATTCCAAGTCCTCAATCACATTTTCCCCAAATTTCCTCGCCTTGAGCCATGCCGAGAGCATCAGAAATCCCAGAGGTGACCGATGAGACTTGGCCGACTTTGGATTACGGGTCGACTAAGCTGAAGTTCTTGGAGAAGCAACTGAGATTGTAGAGCCGCGAGGTCATCAATTGGCATCCGGCGTAGGGGGAATCAATCCCGGCACCCCAAGGTGATGAGACTGTAGTTTTTGCCTCTTTTTTCGACCGAGGCCTTTCTCTTCCGTCTTCGGATTTTCTCCGCCAGCTTCTTGCCTTCTACGACCTGGAGTTGGTGAATCTAAATCCCAACTCCATCTTGCAAATCTCTATATTTGTAACTCTTTGTGAGTGTTTTCTGGGTGTGGAACCCCATTTGAATCTGTCTAGATATTTATTCCAAATCAAACCCCAACCCTCCAAGAACAAGATCCAGGTGATAGGGGGAGCCGGCCTCTAGCTAAGGAGTGAAATGAAAAAGATATATCTTCATCTCCCTCTGAAAACTTCCCTTAAAGGCTGGCATAAGGAGTGGTTCTACTGTTCTGATCTGGAACCTTCTCTACCCCCATTTACTGGTTTTCCACCGGCGATCTCGCCCAACTGGACTTTTGTGCCTAGCTTTGAGGAGATGGGACAAGTGTATATACTGATGGACAAGATTGACAAGCTGAAGGGCGCTAGACTGACCAATCCCTGGGTGGCCAGACGCTTCTTGATTCGGCGTATTCGGCCATTGAAGCTGAGAAACCACTTCGGCTAGGACTACCAGGGGAAAGATGATCCTAGCCGAGAGTACCGAGATCTGACTGACACGCACAAAGTGATCGATATCTTGCTCAGTTATTTCTCCAGTGGAGTGGTTGAAACAAGTTGCAGAGCGCTCCATCACGACTTACAGCCAAAAACGGCCTCGTTTAGAGGTAACTCTTGCTGATGTTAATTTGCTGTCCATCTGTAATGAATGCTTGTAGATATATACCCAGGATTGCTCTGCAATGTGTGATATATGTTGTTGAACTGCTTGCAGTCATGTGAGGAGTTTGTGTTGACGCCGAAAACCCGCCGGGGGCCGTTCGGCGTCTGGGAGACACGCGAAGGCCTGGGAGATTTGCTTCACTCTAGTGCAGGTCCTAAAATCTTGAGGTTCGTAGGCGTGCCAGTCAATTTGACCCTGCAATTGACAAGGAGAAAAGATGTCAATTCGTGAGCCAATCGTGGAAGCCGGCTTGGACTCATCTCATCGGCCGATGGCCGATACGCACTGTAGCACTTATACATCGACTGGAAGCCAATAATGGCATGAACAAAATCATAACAATAAATAAGTATTAAACTAGCCGATCATTGAAGGGATGCTCAAAAACCGGCCGTAAACTTGGTAAAGTAAGCAAGCAGAGTGCATGAGTAAAATAAATTAAAGGAACTCCAGCCGATCATGGTTTAAAGCTACTAGTATCGCCGTGAAGATACTGCCCATGCCCATGCCCGGGCCCTTGCTCGCATCTGCGCCTGGGATCTTCCTCCGCTGTTCGTATCCGTGCCTGGGTTCTTCCCTATGCTCGTGCCCGGGTCCTCACCTGAAGTCATGCCCGCGAACTTGACTGAGGTCATGCCCGGGAACTTGGCTGAGATCGTGCCCGGGAACTTGCTTATGCTCGCACTCGGATCGGCAGAGTAAACCAATCGGCTAGCCCTTAGCCGATCGTAACAGTAATGCAGGCAAGAATGTATAACAAGGCAAGCAGTATAATCAGCTATATGTATTAAGAGATAATTTATCGGCTAAGCACTCCGATAACAACATCGCATAAAACTCATCGGCTTATTAAGAGTAACGTTATTATTCAGTCTAGTAGATCGGACCCAACCATTGCAGCACAGACTGATAATAATAACGAGATCTCGATAAGCCGATAGATTTGATGCGATCGTGATGCTAAAACATGATAACTTACCGGCTATACACCCCGATAAGACGCTTGCACATAAAGTATCAACCTAGCAGGAACGATTTATCGCTAGCAGTTTAGTAGATCGGACCCAACCTATGCAGCACAAACTGATGATAAACCGCTCCCAGTAAGCCGATACGATCTATGCACGCGTGATGTAATATAGCTAATCAATCTATGAGATCAAACTGAACTGATGCAGCCATAGATAAAATAAATATATCGTGGTAAGCCGACTACCATAAACCGACTAGAATATCGGACCTAACCGAGGAAGTCCTAGCCGATAGGTAGCCGGGGTGACAAGACTTACCCTCTCGCAGGAGGTCGGACCTAACCGATGCAGCCCGGCTTGAGAAGCAAGATCCCGTCGGAAGGGTGGCGATGCGCCGAAATTGTATTGATCGAGTGATAATTTACACGGTCCTCGGGCGTACGTATTTATACCCCGAGTTACATGAGTCCTTATTGGACACGGTACATGATTTCCTAATTATAACAGAAAACGCTAACAAGGCCTGACCGGACACGAGGTCAGGTTTCCTAAAGATAAACACTTGCCTAATTAATAGGTACAGTAAATAACTGCCAAACAGCGGTCTTCACGGCTCCCTCCCAGAATCGGTCTCTTCTGGATCAATTTCCGCCAGTTGACTGCAATTTCCCCTTTGACCGAATCTGACATAGGGCCTTACCAAATTTTGGCGTTAACACATGCCGCCCAATTTCAGAGTTCTCCAATAGGACTTCAAAATTCTTCATTTTGGGCCTCTAGATTTCTTCCATACCGAGGCGGCCCAAGGTAGCCCACTTGCCATAATTGTTTAAAACAGTGCCAACGGTCTCGATTCCCGCCCGGTCATCATATCTCTATAAAAACGCTTCGTCTCCCTAGCCCTTTTTTATGCTTTCACATCACCAGAGCACCACCACTTCATCTCCCAAAACTTCGACAAGCTCCAGTGAACCCAGACGAACCGTCGCAACCCTTTTCTTCGGCTGTTGATTCCCGCATCTTCTTCCTCTCTCGTGATGGCATCAGCATCCGCAGTCCCTAAGGTAATCTTCCTGCCCGATTATTACTCCCGATTTTGTAGCCTAGATGCACCCAATCCGCCATGTTCTTCATCTGTTCCTCGTTGTGTTCTTGTTCACTGTAGGATCTTAGAGACCAGATCTTGATCCCGGCCGCCGATTACCCAAACTTCTTCTACCATGGCCCCATGGGTAGTGAAGATCCCATAGATTTTATAAGCGCCGAGACCCAGCGTATTCCTTTCAAGAACTCGGCCATGCGAGTCAGTGACTGGACCAATAGCTTCAGTTCATGGCCGAGCAAGCTACCTGGGTGGAGGGATTGGTACATCAGAGTATCGGCCGCGAAAAGAACCTACTGGGAAGAATCGCATATCGGCCATTGCATTAACCTTTCTTTGGCCGATATAGAAAGGAATGAACCTCTGCTCGCATCAGCCTCATACTTCTGGTCCGATGCCCTTAATGCCTTCATGTTCGGGCATGGGCCGATGACTCTCACCCTGCTGGATGTGACCGTGCTCACTTGCCTTGACACGACGAGCTACATCGACCCCTTCAAGCTCCGTTTCAAGCCTGCTCATCAGCTCCAAGCAAAGAACATCGGCGGCTGGTCCAGGTACATATCCATTCACAATAAGGGAACCGGACCAGTCGATGACCGGGAACATGTTGCTTTTCTGAATTTATGGCTGGAACGGTTTGTTTTTGGCGGCGCAACCCTCAGCCCAACGATCAAACATGCAATGTCTGGCAGAGTGCCTGGTTGATCGGAAACAGATCCCCTTGGGGCAATTCCTCCTTGGCACTACCTATCAGCTGCTTCACGAAGTGGCGACCAAGCTATTAGCCGGCCAGCCCGTCTGCCATATCGGAGGTCCTTGGTGGTTTGTACAACTCTGGCTCAATGTCTACACCTCCAAGGCCTTCTTTGGGACTTCTCTCCTCAACCAATCCTTTCTAGCCGATTACACAGAAGACCAGGATCCCATTCACCGCCGATGTGTTTCCATGGGCGAAGCTGCATCGGCTCTTTCTGGCGGCAAGATAACCCCCGCTGGACTCAGTCAGTGGTTCAAGGGGTTTTATTATGGTTTCACCAGGGAGGCCACTCTCTGGTTTGCATATAATGACGCATCATCATTCGAGATGCCTGCCAACTTCGACCCTCTTAATGCTTTGGATAATGATGAGTCCAAGACCATATTCCTATCGGCCATCACCCCTCGCCTGCTGCCAACTGGCTTTTCTCTGGGCCGATCGCAACCATCATACGAGTTTTACCATCCATCGGTCGGCTCCCGTCAGTTTGGCCTTGGTCAGCTTCCGATCGGCCTATTCTTCATCGACAAACTCCAGGCCCGGGGCAACGTCAGCAACGCCTTAGAATATGATCGGATGCGGACTTTAACGGACCCCCTTCTTCTAGGCGCCGCCACCGAGGTGTATGTCTGTACTGCCAACACCAAGCTTTTTGTCCGATGGTGGTCAGAATGGAAGAAACATATATTCAGCTTAGCGGCCACCTGCTACTGTTCCCGTCTTGACACCGAGTACATCGAATCCGATGAAGAGGTAACACCCGCAAGCCTTAATCATCATCTCCAATCATCTCTCACTCTTAATTTGCAGGCTGCCAGCGTCGAGCCCCCAACGACAAGCAACAGCGGTCGGCCGATTCTGTATCAACCTCCATCGGCCACTCCAAACTTGGGGCACGATGCTCCATCTCCATCGGCTCTCCTCAAGGTGCCTCGGCCGATAGGACAAAAACGGAAGAAGTTAGCGCATCGCCCCTCCCTGAAGAAGCAGAAAACCGGTGCCGATGTCGTTGCCACGACGCCATCTTCTCCCCAGACAACATCGGCTCCCTCATCCCCTCAGGTATGCGCCAAGTCTTGACATTAGTACCCGCTCTCATTCATCTTACTAGTTTCCTTTTCAGCTCGAGTCATCGGCTCCAGAACCTCAACATTCCTCTGACATCCCTCCAAGCACGGAGCCGATGGCTTCTCATGCCCCACTCTCAGTACCAAGTCCTCCAGCCGTCGATGAGACTGTTTCCTATTCCATCGGCTGACATCGGCCCCTCCGAAGAACAACTATCCATCTCCCTGAAGCCGATGCCACCCGAGGTTGCCGATGTCCTTCTCAGGTAACCTCTTTATGCTCAATTTCACTTTTAACTTCTTACTGCTCCTTTTACCGATGTCAATTTTGCAGTCCTTAGCTGACTTGTTTTCTTTTGACATCGGCAAGTACTTGGAAGCAGAAGACGAAACAGCCACCAGCGCAGTAACCAAACCGTCCTTCCCAGCCGATGTGCGCGATTACTTAACGAGCATCATCAGTCGGCTGGAAAACCCTAATTGATGCGCTAGTGGAAGACTGTGGGTCGATCCGGCAAGACTTGCAGAAATTGAACACCATCTGCCCGAAGAACTCGTCGACGCACTAACCCCCGCAGCATATCTGGAGTCTCACAGATTTTAAACTCATCAAGCTTGACAGCGCATAGCCAATCGCGCTGACAACAGAAGATTACCGACGAAGACATCCAAGCCGATCGCTGCTAGCCCAGATAGAGAAGAAAAGACTTGATGACATGGCAACTGCCCCCCAAGAGCTCCAACCCAAGCTAGATCAACTGAAGAAGAAGGAGGCCGATTTGCTGGCAGAACTTGAAAAAATTCGCAAAGATCTTCAAGCAACAGAATCCCTGCTTATCAGCCTGCCGCAAGCCATCCAAAACCAAGAGGCCAAGGTTGCAGCGACGGTGCGTCAAGTCATTCATCGGCGCAAGAATTTGAAGACCATCCCGGGCTCTGATGAAGACGACATCCGCGCCATTAATGAGATTGACCAAATCCGCCTGCGTGCAATCGAAACGATTCAAAAATTCATGTAAATTAATGACCAATAGCCTCTTGAAACATGTTAGTTGTGCTGTAATATATCCTGATCGGCTCTGTTGCCTGCCTCCTTTACCCTTGATAATATTTCTGTTTGATCTAAAGGCGATATTAATTGATATCGGCTGTCTTTAGGCGATGCAAAAACATCGGCTTTCCGAACTATTTTAGAAATCGGCTGCACTTAACCGATTTAAGAATTGATCCAAACGCTAGGATAGTATTTCTTGAGACATTTCCCGTTAAGCGCTTTAGCAAACTCCGTCCCGTCGAGATCTTCTATATACATTAGGCATTACCAGGGCACACAGCGATTAACCCGATATGAGGTGCGGCTTCCTAGTTAGGAGACCATTTTCCAAAACTTATTATCTCTGTACCCGATCGCAAAATTGGAACTTCCACACAAGATCTCCCTCGGCAAACGATTTATTCACCACCTTTTGTTTTGTTGTATGCCAAGCTGCCTTAGCCTTGTTTTCCTTGATCCTTTCCAAATGCCCTCAACCGATTCTGGAGCGCAAAGAATCTCAAGTTTTCTCCGTCATTACGTTATAATAGAGCAATCGGCTGTTACTGATTTCTGCAAGAAATCCTCCTACAGCCGATGTTAGTCGCCACGGTAAAACTGCTCATGTCCATATACTACTGATAGAAGACGGCGACCCGAGTAGAGGTCCATAGACATGCCATCCGATAGGCCCACAATGGAATCGGCTAATGTAGTAAGTGCCAACGCCCGGCTGCTCATGCAATTTTTCGCTTAATCAAACTTGATGGTCAACTCTTGTTAGAAGCCCGCCTGTCCATTAGCCTGAGCATAATAAGCGATGAATTTAATAACTTGATTCCATACTGGCAGCGAAACTGTTGAAACTCATGGGCAGACAGAAGACAGAAGGTCCTGATCAGTAGTTTATCATTTGAGGAATTCCCAAACCGAGTAAAGGTTATATCCTTTTTAGATCTCGATCGTTTCCTTGGACGTGACTGTTCTTCAAAGGAATCCTCTAACCCCCACTTGGTAAACGTATAATCTATCGCCGCCAATATGTAACTTATGCACTTGCCCTTTACTTGATGGAGGAAAAACCTAGCCGATCATATCAATTCCCCAACCTCTGAACGGCCACGGTTTGATGATAGGATTCATAGCCGATGCTGGTGCTCGCTGTACATTTCCAAATTTCTGACAATCTTGACACCCTTTATAATACCTGAAGCAATCTTCCAGCATTGTCGGCCAAAAATATCCTACTCTTCTCAGCAACCACTTCATCTTATAAGCCGATTGATGAGTCCCATAGACGCCTTCATGCACCTCGCACATAACTACTTTAGCTTCTTCCAAATTCAGGCACCTAAGCAGAACTCCCTCAAAAGTCCGATAATACAGTTCCCCATCAAGCAACACATACTTAGTAGCTTTATACCGAATTTTCCTAGAAACCGATTGCGACGGATTTTGCAAATAATCAATTATCTCCTGTCTCCAGTCATCGGCCTTGTTCTGAATGTCAATATCGGCTATTTCAACCTCAACCTGCCTATTCAGCCGATATCCTGAAGCAATCTGTGCAGGATCATTGGCTTCTAAATTTTGCTCCCTGGGAATATGATCTATTGATACCATCTTGAAATCCTTTAACAAACTCATACACTCCTCATAATATGACCACAAAACATCATCCCTGCACTCATATTCTCTAGACAACTGCTTGACCACCAATAAAGAATCGCCAATTATCTCTATGACATCGGCTCCGATCTCCTTTAAAAGTTGTAGTCCTTTAAATACCGCCTCGTATTCTGCTTGATTATTAATCCGATAAGGTTTAATTATAAAAGCAAACTCAAAACTTGCCCCCTGAGGCGATATAATAACCAAGCCGATACCAGATCCATGCTTGCAAACCGATCCATCAAAAAACAAAGTCCATGGGATCGGCTCTACATAATCTTCATGAGATCCTCTGTGTTGTACAATGAAATCGGCCACCGCTTGTCCCTTGATTGCTTTAGCCGATTCATATTTCAAGTCAAACTCTGTCAAAGCAAAAATCCATTTACCAACTTGCCCTCTCAAGACTGGAGCCGACAACATATATTTGACCACATCGGCCTGGCAAACTACTGTACACTCAGCCGATAGGATATAATGCCTTAACTTCGTACATGAAAAATATAAACACAGGCATAACTTCTCCACCATAGGTTACCTTGTTTCAGCATCCAAAAGCCTTCTACTTAGATAAAACACAACTCGCTCTTTGCCTTCAAACTCCTGTATCAAAACAGACCCGATGGATTTCTCATCGGCTGACAAGTACAACTTGAACGGCACTCCTTTCTACGGCGGAATTAAAATAGGCGGGGAACTTAGATAATTCTTGATCTCGTCAAATGCCTTCTGCTGTGCTACCCCCCACACAAACTCTTGATCGGCCTTCAACTTCAACAACGGAGTAAAAGATTCAATTCTCCCTGATAAATTTGATATAAATCTTCTCACAAAATTAATCTTGCCGATCAATGATTGCAACTCTGTCTTATTGCTTGGTGGCTCTATAGTCTTAATGGCTCTGATGCTTCGCTGACTAACTTCAATCCCTCGCTCATGAACCATAAAACCTAAAAACTGCCCAGCTGATACACCAAAAGCGCATTTATTGGGATTCATCCTTAGTCCGTATTTCTTGGCCCTCTCCAGCACTTTTCGCAGATCAGCTATATGGCTCTCCTCACTTTTAGACTTAACCACCACATCATCAATGTAAATTTCTACCAACAAGCCGATGAGATCATGAAATATATAATTCATCGCTCTCTGATAAGTCGCACCGGCACTTTTCAAGCCAAAAGTCATTACCACCCACTCATACAAGCCGATAGCTCCTGGACACCGAAACGCAGTCTTATATATATCTTCTTCAGCCATAAAAATCTGATTGCATCCTGCATTGCCGTCCATGAAGCTGATAATCTTGTGGCCTGAGGCTGCATCCACCAATAAATCCGCTATCGGCATTGGGTATTCATCTTTGGGGGTAGCTTTATTCAAATCCCGGAAATCAATACATATCCTCAATTTTCCGTTCTTCTTTTCCACCAGGACGATATTAGAAACCCACTCAACATATCGGCATGGCCTTATGAACTTGGCATCATACAACCTTGTGATTTCTGCTTTGATCGGCTCATATAACTCTGCCTTGAATCTCCTTGGAGCCTACTTGAACGGCCGATATCCTGGTTTAATGGGCAGCCGATGTTCAACAATTGATCGGCTTAATCCTGGCATCTCATGGTACTCCCAAGCGAAACAATCCCGATACTCCTTCAATAGTGTTATCAATTCTTCTTGCAGTTCAGGACTTAACTTTCTGCTTATGTACGTCGGCCTTGGCTTATCTCCTGGTCCTATGTCGATCTCCTCCAAATCATCGGCTGACGTAAATCCTTGCCCCAGTTTTCCCTCGAAGTCTTCAATGGACCCATCAGAGTAACAATTCAGAGCCGACTTGCTGAATCGGCTGTATCCCTTGGCTGGTGACTTTGAGATAGTCTCCTTCCCATATTTTCCCGGATAGGCAATCAACACCATCGGCTTCCCAGACTGGCAAATCGGTCATTGCAATGTTGGTTGACCGATCTGCTAGGACCACTTCGACCTGATCTCCCTGCCACTGTATCAAACATTGATGCATTGTCGAAGGCACGCAACAGTTCGCGTGAATCCAGTCCCTGCCGAGAAGCAAACTATATGACCCTTTTCCGTCGATGACAAAAAACGTGGTGGGTAGTGTCTTATTCCCCACTGTCAACTCCATGTTTAATACGCCTTTTGCTTCTGATGAATTCCCACCGAAGTCCTTTAGCACCATATTCATCTTGATCAAATCTTCGGCAGTCTTTCCCAATTTCCGGAATGTGGCATGAGGCATGAGATTAACTGCTGCTCCCCCATCAACCAGCATCTTTGTCATCGGCTTCCCATTCACATATCCCTTGATATATAATGGCTTCAGGTGCCGATGCTCTGACTCTTCAGGTTTATCAAATATGGCCTGATCGGGTTGCAATGTTAGTTGAGCGAACACTTCCTCATTGCCTTCTTCATCCGATGAAAGTGCTTTATACTCCCGAGGCAAAAAGAACACCATATTTACTGGGGCCGATTGATCAGCTTCATCGTCCTTTTTCTTCATGCGCCATACTTGTTTACTAGGGCCTCTTCCTGATCTTGTCTCTGTTCTTCCTGTTGCTCTCGGTGTCGTAGCCGCTGTGCCCTCCTCTTTTGATTCTTCATGAATATCCTACTAGGGCACCATTGAGGATTCTGGACTTGTTTTTCATGTACTTTCTCTTCATCCTCTTCAAAGAACTCTTCATGGATCGGCCCTAATCGGCTATGAACCGATGCTCTTTTTCCATGCGACCGATCCTGTGAAAACCTCTGCTGCTAATCATGCCGACTCCCCATATTACTACACTCGGGGCAATCTTCAACTGACGGCAATCTCATCCCTTGACCCCAGCAGAATCAGAAGAACGGGCAGTCCCAATGCGGATTATACCTTTCTGGTTCGTCCCTCTGTTCCTCATACCTTGAATATTTTTCTATCATATCCGATGAAGTAATCCTTGATTTATACCTTTGACGTCTTGCTCCATCGGCCTGATTCCTTGATGATGACCCCGCATAGACCATGTTTACGAGGAACGGGTGTCCATCGATCTTCATCGGCTTCTTGTCTTCGAATTTGATTCTTCCCTGTTCGACAGCCGACTGAATTTGTTGCCGAAAAACTTTGCACTCGTTAGTATGATGCGATATAGTATTGTGCCACTTGCAATATCTTTTCTTCTTTAGTTCTTCGGCTGATGGAATCACGTGATTTGGTGGCAGTTGTATCTGCTTTTCTTGTAAGAGCAAGTCAAACATTTTATCGGCTTTACTAATATCAAAATCATACCGCTCCTCTTTGCCGATATCCTTGACCCATGGGCATGATATTGATTTCTTGTTCCTGGCCCACTCCGCCAATCCAACCTCAGCATCGGATCCCTCATCGTCTGAGCTTGATGAATAAACTTGAACTTGAGCAACCCTTCTCTGATATTTATCCTTTTTCGCCTCTTGGAACCGGCTTTCATGAGCCGATACCTTTTGTACCAGATGCGCCAGGGACTCGAACTCTTGTGATGAAAATCTCTCCTTAATTGGCGCCAAGAGACCCTGGAAAGCCAGATCGACCAGATGCCCATCGCTCAAGCTTAAACTGTAACATCGGTTTCTGACGTCCCGAAATCGTTGAACGTATTCTGGTACTATTTCGTCTGGTCGCTGCCTAACCGATGTCAAATATGTCAGTCTCATCTCGTGGATTCCAGCAAAGAAGTATTTATGAAACTGTTTTTCTAGATCGGCCCACCCCCGAACGGAATTTGGTGGTAATGAAGAGAACCATGTAAAAGCCGATCCAGACAGAGATAAGGGGAAAAACCTAACCCTCAGAGCCTCTTCAGCCGATGCCTCCCCGCACTGCGCCAGAAATCGGCATCGGCTGACATGTTCCACTGTAGAAGTATTGTCCTGCCCTGAGAACTTAGAGAAATCCGGGACCCTGTATCAAGGTGGTAATGGAACCTTGTCGAACCACTCAGGATATGGATGCCGATACATAAATGTTTGTTCCTTGGGCTTGATCCCGAACTGCTCCCTTACTATTTCAGCAACCCTTGTTGATAAATCTTCTTCTCTCAGGTTGTCTTGTTGGTACTAGACAGGTGGAGTTTGTTGCCGATTCTGTAACACCCTGCCCTCCAGAACCGCACAGCCCAGCCCAACCGACGGGCGGGCCCACTTACACATAGCACCCCACTTACACTTTCGTCCTCGCTTCGTGTAAAAGGGTTAACCCGGAAGTACTATGGTTGGAGGGACAAGGCCTTATAAGTTGGTTCAACCCTTGCTCAACTAGCAAGGTGGTACTAATCATGTGCACACCGCACTCATGGGCCACATAGGCCCAAATCCTAATTGGGCCAGGATGTCACACACTTGTCACGCCCAGAAATTCACCAGAATTTCCAAAGCTAATTTGTGCAATAAATCCTCATCCAGGAATCAGCCGAGGTACACAAATTGACAATTTGATAAACATAACCAAAACGAAATAACGATAAATACTTACAACAGAGGCACTTAGTCCTCACACAGAAGAAAACAGCAGCGGAACGACAACTAGCGTAGCTTCAGCTCCAAGCCACAGGCAGCTCAACTGGGGTATAAGCCAAACACCAACTTCTCCTCCACGCAAAGCTTCACTCTAAAGATTTGCAATAATGCAAGACTGAGTACCACCCACCGTACTCAACAAGCCACACTAGGAAATGCAATGTAATACAACAGGATACCAAAGGAAAGGCATAATATGGCTTATTTGCGTAAAACAACATTTAAAACATTTGCATTCGAAATCATTAAAAATAGTATAGTTTAATTATTAATCAGTATTGAATCAACCACTGAACAGCGCTCCAACGCAGTTCAGGCCCAAACCATATCTCTCTAACCAGGAGCTATCAATATTCCATCATTTCTCATCATTATTAAATTGTGTGGGACTAATCACAGAAACATTGCTAGGCCGCTCATTAACCGCGAGCACGGCTATTCAAATAGTTTTACTCTGGCCAGAGATGTACCAATTTACACACAAGACACAATCTCAACATCATGTCAGCCATGCGTCGCGATACTCGAAAGTACCCGAATAGAGATTGTGATAGAACCCTCCATGTAATCCGCACAACAAGGAAGCCACCCGCTGGACCACCAGTTTCCGGCCAGAACTGATCGGGTTCTGAGTCTGGGAAACGATCCAACGCCCAAGACATGGACTTATTGACGCAGCCATGGTGGTCTTATTGACACAGCCACAACACACCATGGTGGACCCCGGTTGAACGTACTACACATTGGATCCTACCATTACCCATGTTGGCTTGTGGTTAGCACGAGTATTGCTTCGCAATAGGTAATCCGCGAACCGGTCCTTAACTGTCATGAGCACCGCTAGCAACATTCCAACCTGGTGCTCACAACCCACCATCAATCAAGTTTTAGTTGACATAATTAATTAATCAACCACGACTCACGGTCGTGAAAATATAGCCATTAATCCATAATTAGTCATAAATGAGTCATTAATTACCCACATAAAATGACACTATAGTTTCTTGGCATGGCTAAGCAAAATCCTAAATAATCTAGCTAGACCTTTAAATAGTCATCCAGCTAGTCAGTATTATTACCCGGGGTATCAAGGTGAAGGAATCAATATCGACATGGCCATAGTAGTCAAGGATCATAGGATAGTAAATAAATACCCATATAATGACATTCAAAAGCATTTCATGCAATAACTTTAAAATAAAATACTTTCACAAATGGGATCAACATGCTCAAGGAGATTATCGTGTGACTTGCCTTGCAATCGCAAAAGTCTTCAAATAATCTTCCGAACTCTTCCGCAGACTCCGAAGTCTTCCGAATCGACGATATATGCGACTACACGCAAAACGATAACAAACCCTAAGAAACTCCAAATGTGGGTGCCATGGGCCCCGGGTACCTCATGACAAGCATATGGGCCACTCGGATAGAGGATGGGCCTAGCCTTGTAATTAGAGATATAGCTAGATTCGGCAGACTTCGCCTTGTATAGAAAGGAATATACAGTCCTAGTCGGGTACGTTATATCTCTAAGGGGAGATCTCCTAGTCGTAATCCGATGGGGACTCCTACTTTGTAACCTTGTCCCCCAGTATATAAGGGGAGGCAGGGCGCCCCATGAGGGCAGAAGAGCTCATAGAAGCACACGGCCATACAGTTCATCAGAACTACCATCGTATATCCTCAAAGGAATACATACAAACTGGACGTAGGGTATTACCTCACATCGAGGGCCTGAACCAGTATAAAATTTCCTTGTGTTCCTTTGCAATCCACCGAGTTTCCATCCGCCGAGTAGCCCCATATATTTATTGCCGGTGTAAAACATCGACACCAAATAAACAGTACATAAAAATACGTAAATAAGTAAATTATGATTTTAGATAAATTTAGGAAGAATAACGGGTCGATTTGGACTTCAAATGGAAAAGATATGGCTTTTGGAAGATTGAATCCAGAATGAATCCGAAAAGAATTGGAAAAGAATATTCTCAAGAATATTCTCTGAATTTTCGATTAGAATAATTATTTTAGATAACTGCTGACATGTGGGGTCCATGGTCAGTGACCAGGCATACGGTGGACTTGGTTCATGGATTTAGGAATAGGAGGGGCCGATGGAATGCTGAGGTAGATAGGGCTGACGTGGTACTGGATTGCGACATATGGATCCAACCCGATGGCTGGGATCGGCTTAGAATTTTATGTGGATTGGACGGCCTGAATTAGGTCTCAAAGGTTAGATAACCGGGATGGCTTAAAGGTATATTCGCTGGGGTCCATGCAGCAGTGGTACGCCGTGGAGCCAATCGAGCTCGGCCGTCCAAGGCGCAGCACGGGAGACACGCCGGCAACGGCCGGGGGTTCGACAACGACGGCGATTGATAGTGCCACGATGGCGATGCGTTGGCGAGCCGAGACCGACGAGAGGTGGGGCAATGCAATGGTGTCGTCGGCCTGGAGTGGAGAGGAGGGGATGCGGCGTGCAAGTCCGGCAAGCAGGTTCGCCAGCGGCAGGCAAGACGACGACGGCTCGGGACGGCAGAATTCAACAACCAGACGACAGCGGTGCACGGGAACAGGGGTGGCGACCTAGGGCAGGGCACAACGGGCGGCAGCGCCGGGGAGGAGACGACGATGGCGGAACCGACGGCGACGACAACGACGAACACGGGAAAAAGACGAGGCGCCGGTGTAGATGACGACGGCGACTACCTAGCAACGGCGACGACGAACAAGAGGCAGAGGAGGATGGGCGACGATGCCGATTGGAAAAGAGCGATGGCAGCGATGAACCAAAGAATGGCGGCTTCAGTCCGAATGCTCACCGGCGGTGGGGATCGAAGATGACGGTGGCGAAACAGAGGCGACGGCAGACCGGCGCTGGCAGCGCGATGAAGCCGACGAAGAGGGAACGGTGACGGTGGCTGGAGGAGGACAGCAGCTTGACGGCGACGCTTGACGGAGACGCCAGGGACGACGCGACGATGACAGGCGGCTTCCCGATTGGAGGCGTCGAAGGAGGAAAAGAAGATGGGGCATTGGGGACGACGGGGTGGATGCTCACCGGCGACGAGCGGTAGGCGGGGATGGCGACGACCACGGCGACCTCTATCAGCGGCAAGGTAGAGACAGCCGACAGGGCGGCGGCTGAGGCAGTTGGCGACGGCAGCGACAGGAGCACGGGAGCAGGGGCGGCGGCGCATAGCTGCAGGGCAGCGGCGGCTGAGCGACGGCGGCGACAGGGGAAGCGAGGCAACGGCGCGGCATAGGGAACGGCGACGGCGCACGGGTGACGGCGCTGGGAGCAGAAGAGGCGGCGACGGCTGCGGAAGCAGAGCGGGGCGGCGGCTAGGGCCCCGAGGAAATGGTGGCTGGCTTTATGTATGGGGCGACTTGGCGGCGGATTCGGCGGCGGCCGTTGCGGAGAGGAGTGCAGGCGCTGGCCTGGGCCAGGCGGCGGTGGCGGCGGCGGGCCAAGGGAGCGGCGGTGGTAGGCCGAGCGCAGGTCGGGCCTGGAGGAGCTCGACCGAGGAGGGGCTCGGCCCGGGCGGCTCGGGGTTGGAGCAGGCCGGCTCGGGCTGGATGCTGAGAGAGACAGAGGAAGGAGACGAGAAGAAAGAGGAGGCCAGGAGAAGAAGGTAAACAGGGAAAAGGGAAAAAGGATAAAGGGAAAATAAAAGAGGAAAGGGAAAAAGGAGCGGGGTTTTCTAGACTATTTTTGGAACTCAGGATTAACGAGACATTTTCAGAATCGGAATATTTATTTAGAATAGAGGAGACAAGGGGTTTTAGGATGAAATGACTATTCTGAATATTGAGGGTATATACATTCATACATATATATACATAGGTATAAATATATATATTGGGAATCGAACAGTGTTTAGAAGAATTTAGAAAACAAAAGTATATTTATTAAGGTCCAAGAAATAGAATATTTTGTGGGATTCCGAGAATAGAGAACATTTTCCTGATGGAAATTTGGGGAGTAGAATATCGGGATATTCAAGGAATATCTGGGGAAACAAATATCGAATTATTCATCAGGTTGGGAACTAGAGGAGATTTTCCGGGAATTGGGAAATAGAACATCCTGAATAAAATGTTTCGGGATTACGGAATTGACGAGGGTGTTTTATTGGAATCAGAATTTGGAGAAATCTCACACAATTGGAGATTTGGATTTATTTTGACCGACAAGGGGTTTTAGGGAATATTTGGGATTTATCTCAAAGGGAAAATATAAATATTTCGAATACAAAGGATCTTGGATGGGAGTCCAAAAGAGTTCTAGAGTTTCAAAAATGAATAAATCCGGTAATTCCGAATTTAGGTTTTTGAGGTGACTTTAGGGTTCTGGAAACGACACAAAACCCTAGAGGAAAAAGAGAGTCGGAGTTCACGATGAACGCGGAGACTTCAAAGGACTGAATTAGGAACGACCCGAACAGGGAAAAGAAAAAGGAATTTATTTATATTTATTTACTTACTTTAGTGATCTTTATAGCATTAAAATTAATTCTGTAGCTCCGAAAAATCCAAGAAAATTTCAGAGAGTTTATTAAATCACGGGGAATTTACCAGAAGTAAATACCACCACGAAACACGAAGAATTTATTATTGTAAATACTTAAACGCTTAAAATACTCCGACAAAACCCCTGGAATATAAAAGCATCCAAGTATTTATTTAAAGATTTAAACTCGGAATTTTTAATATTGGAAATTTCAAAATTTTATTCAAATTCTTTTCTCAAACAAAAATTTTCTAGTGTATTCTTGTATTTCCATTTATCCACGATAATTTTTAATTAAGACAATTTTCAGGGCGTTACAGATTCTGTCTATGATACTCCCTCTGGTAAGTACCTGGATCGGTCCCGCCTCTTGGATAATTTTGCTGACATCCCCCATAGTAAGCAGACCGATGATATCCAGCAGGAACATCCTGTTGCCCCCCAGCCTGGTTCTGTGTAAACATGTTTTCTGGTATGTCTCTGCTGACATTGTAAGCAACCTGATTCGGTTCAACCTTTGGTGGAAGGAAAACAGGACCCCGAGTAGGCTCTTGAATAATCGATCCATCCACCGTCTTCTTTATGAGATTGTGAAGTGTGTTCACCAGAATCCCGGATTGATTAATGAGCGCGTGATGAACTGCTTCATTCACCATCTCTTGCAAGGGTTTTACCGGTGGACTCTCAGGTGGCGTACGGCTCGATTCTCCAACCAATACTGGCTTCGGAAACTGGGATTTTTGAATCGGCCCTTGCCTTGTCATGCTGAAGGACTCTAAACACAGCTTCTGAAAATTGGCCATACTTTGCTCGATTTGCTGTCTTTGTTCGTCTGTTAAATCTTCCATGCTAACCGGAATTATGCTATCTGTTTTGACTTCTTTCCCGGCCATGTTGCAAATCTGATTGTTGAAACTTCGCGTCCCACCGGGCGTGCCAAAAACGTGTGGACGCCGAAAACCCGCCGGGGGCCGTCCGGCGTCTGGGAGACACGCGAAGGCCTAGGAGATTTGCTTCACTCCAGTGCAGGTCCTAAAATCTTGAGGTTCGTAGTCGTGCCAGTCAATTTGACCTTGCAATTGACAAGGAGAAAAGATGTCAAATTCGTGAGCTAATCGGCTGGAAGCCGGCTTGGACTCATCTCATCGGCCGATGGCCGATACGCACTGTAGCACTTATACATCGACTGGAAGCCGATGATGGCATGAACAAAATCATAACAATAAATAAGTATTAAACTAGCCGATCATTGAAGGGATGCTCAAAAACCGGCTGTAAACTTGGTAAAGTAAGCAAGCAGAATGCATGAGTAAAATAAATTAAAGGAACTCCAGCCGATCATGGTTTAAAGTTACTAGTATCGCCGCGAAGATACTGCCCGCGCCCATGCCCGGGCCCTTGCTCGCATCTGCGCCCGGGATCTTCCTCCGCTGTTCATATCTGTGCCCGGGTTCTTACCTATGCTCGTGCCCGGGTCCTCACCTGAAGTCGTGCCCGGGAACTTGACTGAGGTCGTGCCCGGGAACTTGGCTGAGATCGTGCCCGGGAACCTGCTTATGCTCGCACTCGGATCGGCAGAGTAAACCAATCGGCTAGCCCTTAGCCGATCGTAACAGTAATGCAGGCAAGAATGTATAACAAGACAAGCAGTATAATCGGCTATATTTAATAAGAGATAATTTATCGGCTAAGCACTCCGATAACAACATCGCATAAAACTCATCGGCTTATTAAGAGTAACGTTATTATTCAGTCTAGTAGATCGGACCCAACCGTTGTAGCACAGACTGATAATAATAACGAGATCTCGATAAGCCGATAGATCTGATGTGATCGTGATGCTAAAACATGATAACTTACTGGCTATACACCCCGATAAGACGCTTGCACATAAAGTATCGACCTAGCAGGAATGATTTATCGCTAGCAGTTTAGTAGGTCGGACCCAACCGATGCAGCACAAACTGATGATAAACCGCTCCCAGTAAGCCGATATGATCTATGCACGCGTGATGTGATATACCTAATCAATCTATGAGATCAAACTGAACTGATGCAGCCATAGATAAAATAAATATATCGTGGTAAGCCAACTACAATAAACCGACTAGAATATCGGACCTAACCGAGGAAGTCCTAGCCGATAGGTAGCCGGGGTGACGAGACTTACCCTCTCGCAGGAGGTCAGACCTAACCGATGCAGCCCAGCTTGAGAAGCAAGATCCCGTCGGAAGGATGGCAATGCGCCGAAATTGTATTGATTGAGTGATAATTTACACGGTCCCCGGGCGTACGTATTTATACCCCGAGTTACATGAGTCCTTATTGGACACGGTACATGATTTCCTAATTATAACAGAAAACGCTAACAAGGCCTGACTGGACACGAGGTCAGGTTTCCTAAAGATAAACGCTTGCCTAATTAATAGGTACAGTAAATAACTGCCAAACAACGGTCTTCACGGCTCCCTCCCGGAATCGGTCTCTTCTGGATCAATTTCCGCCAGTTGACTGCAATTTCCCCTTTGACCGAATCTGACATAGGGCCTTACCAAATTTTGGCGTTAACAGTTTGATGAAGACTCCCAAACTTTGTTGGTCGTGAAATCGAAGAAAAGGCCATTGAGTCCCTCTGCTGCCCAGCCCGACTCCAAGAGAGCAGGGAAGAAACATGTTGAAGATCTGGGCAAGAAGAGGATTAGTAGGCCGAGTGCAGTAGCCGGGAGCCTGAAGATTAAAGACATCGCCAGTGTAGCTCCCAGGCCACCGAGTCCAAGGCCAAGATCGGCACCGCAGGGCTTAGCAACATCGAGCCCAAGGGCGGCACCGCCGAGTACGAGATCGTCGATGGGCCATAAGGCGGTGTTGCCGAGTATCCCGGCACCCCAGTCGGCCGTACCAGAAACTGGGCCGACTAGGATGGGGATGCCACCACTGACTACCATGCCATCCAGCCCAACAGCCAACAGCCCTCCACTGCCGATAGCTAGAACCCCTAGATGGAGGTACAAAACCTCCGAGAGGTAAGTAACTTTTGGATCATCTGAAAATCTTGTTCAGTATAGTAGTGTCTTGATGTTTAGCTCATCGTGCAGGAAATGGGCCAATATTGATCTCAAGGAGACCACACCGTCTGTTCCTGTTGTAGAGCTAGCCCCAGCCAAGCCAGCGCCAGCAAGCACATCTGCCAAGCTAGTGACCGCCCCAGTAGCTGAGACTGAGGCTATCCCGATTGCAGGACCGCCAACGCCAGCTGACCATGGGGCAGATATTGAAGCTGTCGCTCCAGCCCCTGAGCGGATCCCTGAAGCCCCAGCAGTTGCCGAGTCAAGGACCAGGACCTCGTCGCCGTCGCTGTCGTCGTCGTCTTCAGAAGGACCAGATCTCCCCAGACATGAAGCTCCTCCCCGCAGGTTCCCGAGAACGTTCCACTAGGTAGCTCCCGATGGAATTGCAAAATGCTATGAGCATGATGAAGAGGCAGCGGAGAGAGAGTGTGAAGTTCTTCTTCGCGCCGCGATCGCCGCGTCCCGGGGGGTCCAGGTATGATTTTCACCATATTGAGTTCTTGACGTTCTTCCTTGTATGGGTGTTCCGCCATCTGACTCCACTTTGCTCTGTTTTGCCTTGAGCAGAAGATCGTCGACCGCTCGGAGAAGATAAACGAGGTCTTGGCTCAGCTCGCCCCCCAGCTCTAACAATTGGGCCAGCTCCAGACCTTGAAGGCCGACTTGGAGCGATCTAGCCAGGAGAGGGAGACTTGGTAGAAGGGGGCAGTTGACCAACTCAGGGGTGAGAATTGGGCCCTAGCTGACAAGATCAGAAGTAAGTCTCCTGAATTTGTCTTGCCGACTAAGTCCCATGTATATTTCTCCACCTTTGTTGTTTCCCGACTGCCCAGTTGTGTCTTGACTGTAATCTCGAGCTCTTTACTGTTCTGATATATAGCCCTCAAAGCTGAGTTGAAGACCCAAACAGAGGGGGGAATCAAGCTGAAGGAGGCCGAGAATGCCAAAGCCGAACTTGAGAAAGACAAGGCTGAGCTAGAAAGGGCCAAAGGCAAACTCGAGAAGGAAAAGACCGAACTAGAGAAGGCCAAAGCCAAGGTGGGGGCCGACTACAAAAGTAAGTCCTCACTCTGACAACGACCTTGTCCAATCCTTTGATTACTCCGACTGCTGTTTAGGCTCATAAGTTTACTTGCCAATGAATCTGGGCAGCTGCAAGAGTCAACTCTCAAACCCAGTTTCGAGCCTTTGCAGAGGAGATTAAGGTCGTCAAGGAGTCACGGGAGATTCTTGCCAAGTCCATGAAAGGGCTCCTTGACGTCATGGATCCGCACTACGTGGGAACCAGCTCCAACACCATCTCCCAGGTGCAGGCACGCCTTAACGAAGCCCCCAGTATCCTAAAAAGGTACTCGGATGAGCGTGTTGTCGTCGGCGTGGCCCAGACCGTCGCGATGACCAAGTTGATCTACCCTAGGGCAGATCTTGAGGCCATCGGTGAAGGGTTTGCCGAAGAGACAACACCTAAGGAGGCGTTGGAGTTGATCACCCAAGCGAGGCCGACTGTAGAGGCGATCACCAAGGACCTAGGGATGTAAGAACAATCCATCATGCAGTCGGTGTATATGAAGTCTTTTGTAAGGACATGTGTAAATATATGTGCAATGCCGTCGAGCTCTATGGTTTTACTTAGTTGTCATTAGCTCTACTCGACTGTATGGTCTACGCTAAGTTAGTCTATAGGAACATAATAAAATCGTTCACCGCAAAAAGCTGTACTCGGGCGATCATGACAAAGTCGTTGCAGAACTTCATAACTTGAGTAAAACAGGCTCGTATATTATTGACAAAGCACATATAATACATGCAGCCGCCAACTCACTACTCGGTTGGAAGAAACGGTGTAGTGGGTCAGAGAAAAATTGTACACATGGGAAAATGTAAGACTCAGGTATAGAAAGGACGTAGCTGTTCTATATTCCATGAGTTGCTGACGAGGGAACCGTCTTCGGTCTTCAGTCGGTAGGCGCCTAGCCGTGTAACTTCGGCGATAATGAACGGCTCTTCCCATATTGGAGATAGTTTATGCCTGTCTTTGGTGGTTTGTATTTTCCTCAAGATGAGATCCCCGATAAAAAGGTGTGGCCACGGACATTGCAATTCTGATAATGACGCAGGCCTTGAAGATACCTTGCCGACTGATTATTGCGATGTCCCTCGCTTCTTCCAACTGATCTAGTTCGACCAATCGGGTATTGTTTGATCCATCTTCTAAGTAAGCCCGAACTCACAGACAGCCGAACTCTAACTCGGTTGGTAACACAGCCTCAGCACCATAGACTAGAAAGAAAGGGGATTGCCCTGTTGCCCGACTAACCGTGGTTCTAAGAGACCAGAGAATAGATGGGAGTTCTTGTACCCACCGCCCTACATATGGTTGTAGTCGGTCGAATATCCTGGTCTTGATACCTTGTAAGACCATGCCATTGGCACGCTCAACCTGCCCATTGCTCCGTGGGTGTGCCACAGATGCATAACAGATCTTGATGCCGAAGTCATCACAGAAATCTTGAAATACGCCGTCCATGAATTGAGTACCGTTGTCTGTTATGATGCGGTAAGGAACCCTGAATCGATATAATATACTCATGATGAAGTCCTTTGCTCTTGCCGCTGTTATGGTAGCAACGGGTTTTGCCTCAATCCACTTTGTGAATTTATCCACTGTGACAAACAAGTGTGTGAACCCTCCTGGTGCTTTCTTGAAAGGCCCGACCATGTCAAGCCCCCATACTGCAAAGGGCCAAGAGATTGGGATGGTTTGGAGTTCTTGGGTTGGGAGATTTGTTTGTCTTGCATAGAACTGATAACCCTCGCATGTGCGAACTATGTCTTTAGCATCTGTTACTGCTGTTGGCTAGAAAAATCCCTGTCTGTAAGCCTTTCCGACTAACGTCCTGGATGTGGCATGGTTGCCACATATGCCCGAGTGGATTGATTGTAGGATCTGCTTGCCCTCGTCAGGTGTGATGCATCGCATGAGGACACCGGATGCACTTCTTTGGTACAGGTCTTCGCCGACTACTAGGAAACATTTGCTTTGACATTTGATTTGTTCGGCTTGAATGCGATCTTCTGGGAATTCGTCGTCCAGGAGGAATTTGAGAACCGGAGTCCACCAATCTTGAGATATGATCAGTACTTCATCTCCCGACTGTGCTGGCACTGGTTTCTTCTTGACTGATGGCTCCACTAGTTGCTCGACAAAGATCCTGGTTGCGACCACCTCTCGCTTGAATCCCATGTTTGCCAATTCGTCTGCAGCATCGTTGTATTGTCGTAAGACGTGAGTTATCTCCAGTCTGTCGAACTTGTTTTCCAACTTTCTGACCTCCTGACAGTACGCCGCCATAGTATCGTCGAGACATGTCCAGTCTTTCATGACTTGGTTTACCACGAGTTGAGAGTCTCCTCGCACAACTAGTTGGCGGATGCCGAGTGATATAGCGAAGCGGAGCCCGTGGATGAGTGCCTCATACTCGGCGACATTGTGGGAAGCCGGAAAGTGGATCTGGAGAACGTACTTGAGTTTTTCACCGGTGGGTGACATCAGTACGACGCTGGCCCCGGTGCCACCGATCCTTAGAGAACCGTCGAAGTACATTGTCCAGTACTCTAGCTTTGCTATTGTTGTAGGCGTTTGAACTTCTGTCCACTCGGCCACAAAGTCAGCTAGAGCTTGTGATTTTATTGCTGTCCGTGGCTGAAAGGTGATGTCGAACGCCATCAACTCGAGTGCCCATTTAGTGATTCAGCCGGTGGCCTCGTGGTTATGCAGGACGTCCCCGAGTGGATACGATGTGACCACCGTGACTTGATGCGATTGAAAATAGTGCACCAGCTTCCGAACAGTGATGAGTAGGCCATAGAGCAGCTTCTGGACCTGCGGATATCTCATCTTGGAGTTGGCAAGGATCTCGCTGACGAAGTAGATTGGCCGTTGAACTTTTTGCATATGACCTGGCTCAGATCGCTCGACCACCAGCACCGTGCTTACTACCTGAGTGGTTGTCGCCAGATATAGCATTAATGGCTCTTGTGGCATAGGTGATGCCAGCACCGGTGGTGATGTGAGAAATTTCTTGAAGTCTTCGAAGGCTTGCTGGGCTTCGGGAGTCCATTGGAAATTGTCTGCTTTCTTCAGTAATTTAAAGATGGGCATGCCTCGTTCACCTAGTCGAGAAATAAATCGGCTGAGTGCCACCATGCAGCCTGTCAGCTTCTGGACGTCCTTCTAGCTAGTCGGGGTGCTATGTTCATGATTGCATTGACTTTCTCTGGATTGGCCTCGATGCCGCGATGCGATACGATGAAGCTGAGTAGCTTGCTGGATGGCACACCGAAGGCGCACTTTTCCAGGTTCAACTTCATCTTCAATCTTCAAAGATTTTGGAAGGTTTCCTCCAAGTTGGCGATGAGGGCTTTCTTTGGACTTTGTCTTGATTACCACGTCATCGACATATGCCTCCACATTGCACCCGATCTGAGTATGTAGACACCGCTGAATTGCTCGTTGATACGTTGCTCCAGCGTTTTTCAAACCGAACGGCATGGTGATATAGCAGTATGCTCCAAACGGCGTGATGAAAGACGTCTTTAGGTAGTCCTCCTCCTTCAGGCTGATTTGGTGGTATCCCGAGTAACAGTAGAGAAAGCTGAGGAGTTCACACCCCGCAGTTGAATCCACCACCTGATCTATTCTTAGTAGACCAAATGGATCTTTGGGGCACGCTTTGTTTAAGTCGGTGTAATCGATGCACATGCACCATTTACCATTCTTCTTCCAGACCAGGACTGGGTTTGCCAGCCAATCCGGGTGGTTGACCTCTTTGATGAACCCGGCTATGAGGAGCTTGGTTATCTCCTCCCGAATAGCATCTTTACGGTCCTGTGCAAAGCACCGTAGCCATTGCTTGACTGGCTTGGCGTCTGTCTTGACATTTAGGGCGTGCTCGATCACCTCCCTTGGTACCCCAGGCATGTCAGAAGGTTTCCGGGCGAAGATGTCCTTGTTTGCCTAGAGGAAGGTGACGAGCGCGTATTCCTATTTGGGGTCGAGTCTGGTCCTGACTAGAGCAGTCTTGGAGGGGTCGGAAGGGTCCAGGGGGATCTTCTTCATGTCCGAGTCCACTGAAATTCCTGACTTTGCTACTTTTTTCACCGGAACATGGTTGTCCTCGACTTCTGTTGTGGCAGCTTGCCGAATGCTGTCGCGTCCAACTGCCGCTTCTTAAGACTGAGCCAACTCGTAGCTCTCTTTGTCGCAGGTGAAGGTTTGCTTGACGTCGCTGCGAAGGGAGAGAACTCCAGCTAGCCCAAGCATCTTCAGCACCATGTAGGTATAGTGCGGTATAGCCATGAATTTGGCGAGCGCCGGCCGTCCGAGTATCGCGTGGTACGTAGTCTTGAAGTCGGCGACCTCGAAGTAGATATTTTTTGTGCGGAAGTTATCCCGCCTACCGAAGGTGACCGACAAAGTTATCTGCCCAAGGGGTGTTGAAGACAGGCCAGGAATTATCCCGTGGAAGGACGCCGTACTTGGCCGTAGTTCTGAACGAGAAAATTTCATCTCATCTAGGGTCTTGGAGAAGAGAATATTGAGCACGCTGCCTCCGTCTATGAGAACCTTCTTCAACTTGATATTTTTGACAACCGGGTCCAGGACGAGTGGATAGCGTCCTGGGTGTGAAACCCAATCTAGGTGATCTGCGCAGTCGAATGTGATGGGCATCTCTAACCAGTGCAAATACTAGGGGGCATTTGCTGTAGAGACCACGTTGACGTCGCGTGCTGTTAGCTTCTACTTTTGCTTGGACTCGTACACAAATGGCCCTCCGAAGATATGGTTGAGCTCGGCCTGGGGATCTTGATAATCGTCGGCCGAGCCCAAATCTGGCTTGTCCTTGTCCTTGTCGGCACCAGATGACGAAGCCTGCTCGGAAGCAAACTTCTTGAGCATGAAGCAGTCCTTGGCCGTGTGTTTACCCTTGGGGTGGAAGGGGCAAGGCCCGTTCATCACCTTCTGGTACTCGTTGTTCCTTGGAGGTCGCAACCGAGTCTGCTCCACGTTGGCCACCACATTTTCCGACTTCCGCTTGCGGCTACCGGATTTGTTTTGTGCTGGCTCAGTGTCGGCTTTGGCCTTTTGGTCCTTCTGCCAGGGCTCTTTATTTTCATTGAGGGCCTCAGTGACCACCTCGGCCGAGTCGGCATACTTGTTCACCATATCGAAGAGAGCCCTGATAGAGTTTGGAGGCTTCCGAGTAAACTTTGTGATGAACGTCTTTGACTTCCTTTCAGAAGGCGACGATGACCACCTCGTCCTTGATCATTGGGATCGAATTACGCTTCTCGGAGAACCTTTTGATGAACTCGCGAAGAGATTCATTCTTCCTCTGGTGCAGCCGATAGAGATCGTGCTTAGAAGACGGCCTCTCGTAAGTCCACTGAAAATTGGCGATGAACCGTTCCCAGAGTTCTCCCCAGGTACCGATTGACCGCTTTGGGAGCCCTGTGAGCCATGTCCTCACCGAGTCGGCTAAGGCGACAGGGAGGTAATTAGCCATGGCTTTATGGTCACCTCCGGCAGCTCAGATAACCAGAGTGTATACGGTGAGCCAAGACTCGGGATTGGTCTTGCCATCGTATTTTTCGATTCCCGTAGGCTTGAAGCCCGACGGCCAGTCGACCTCTTGTAGCTCCTGGGTGAAGGCGGGTACGTCTTCGTCTCCATGAGGGCTCCGACTGCGGCTGCGGCGGTGGAACCGCTCGTGATGGAGACCAAAGCGCTTGTACTTGTCCTCCAGTCAGTGGCGCTCATCGTCTTCGCGTTGGCGGCGCCGAGCGTTGATGTCTTGGCAGAGATCACGTTACAAACGGACTCGGAGATCTTGGTTGAACCGGCGATCGTTCCGGGGATGCCGCCAATTGTCGTTGTTATTTGTGTTGCCAAGAGATGTATGGCATGACTCCGCATGCGGCTGACTTGAGCCGGCCACCCGACGTCGTGCTGATGCAGACGAGACCATTGCTGGAGAACCCGACCAGTTGGTCGGTATAAGTGTATTGCCCGACTGCTGGTGCTACTGACATGTGGTAGCTATAATCATGGCTTTGATCCTCGCTATAGTCAGGGTGGCCTGGTGATCAGGCTCGAGCTAGACTGTGTCCAGCAAAGTTGCAGCGGCCATGATGTTCTGTTGTGGCATGACAAAGACGTTGTGGTCGCTAACTCTAGTCTAGAGGATTTGTTGCTGAGCGGTTCGCCCAGCCCTACGTAGCTCATCGTTGCGAGCCTCGCGTTCGGTTTCCTCCTATTGTCGCAGTCGGCAGGCCTCCTTTTCTTGCTACTCTTGTACTCGGCGCACCTCCTGGGGAGGGGTTGAAGCCATGAAGATTTCTCAAGGCAGAAGGAAGCTTGCCAGACTGGTGTCCGAACTGGTGTTCGAACTGTTGTCCAACTTGGAGTCAGACGACTCTAACCTCCCTAGATCCAATCTGGAACGGCTCTGGGCCATGTCCGAACTGAAGCGTAGAGGATCGGGTCTGCTGCGTGGGATGTAGATTGTAGATGTCCGCGGCGTCACCGAGTCTGCTTGGGAGATTGACGATCTCTCCCCTTCCTAGCCCGACCCGGGCCGGCTCAAGGCTAAGTCCGAGTCGAATGCCGAAGGAGAGAGTTGTCCCGAGACCCGGGGAAGTAGAAGATGGCCGCAGCAAGTCGACGAGGGTTGCTGCGGTGTCGTGTGGGCCGACTGGCATAGAGTCGGCCGATTCCTCGGCCGATAGGATCTGGTCTAAGTCAGCCAAGGTGAGGTTTTCGAGCTGGTCGGCGATGAAGTCAAGGCTCCCGAATGTGATCATGTCTCTGAGGGAGAAATTGGTGCTGTTGACTCCAGTTGTCAAATCCATCGAGCTTGTTGAAGTTGATCTCGCCGAAGCCCCTACCTGGCACGCCAACTGTCGATGTTTTACACCAGCAATATGAATATAGGGCTACTCGTCGGATCGAAACTCGGTGAACTGCAAAGGAACACGAGGAGTTTATACTGGTTCAGGCCCTCGATGGGAGGTAATACCCTACGTCCAGTTGGGGTGTATTCCTTTGAGGATGTATGATTCTGATGAATCTCTGTGTCTTGCCCTCAAGGGACGCCCTGCCTCCCCTTATATACTAGGGGACAGGGGTCCAAAGTAGGAGTCCCAACCGGACTACGGGCAAGGGATCTCCTCTTAGAGATATAACCCACCCGACTAAGACTATATATTCCTTATCGTGCATCGCTAAGTCTGCTGAGCTTTATCATATCTCTAATTACAAGGCTAGGCCCATCCTCTATCCGAGTGGCCCATATGCTTGTCATGAGGTACCCGGAGCCCATGGCCTCCACTGCAAGTTCATCAGAACCACCACCATACATCCTCAAAGGAAATACACCACAACTAGACGTAGGCTATTACCTCACATCGAGGGCGTGAACCAGTATAAACTCTTTATGTTCCTTTGCAGTCCACTGAGTTTCGATCCAACAAGTAGCCCTATATTCATATTGCCAGTGTAAAACATCAACAGTTGGTGTGCCAGGTAGGGGCTTCGGCGAGATCAACCTCAACAAGCTCGATGGATTCGACAACCGGAGTCGACAGCAGCAAATTCTCCCCCGAAGATACGATCACGTTCAAAAGCCTCGACTTCGTCACTGACAAGTTTGGCAAACTCACCCTGGCTGACTCAGACTCAATCCGATCTGCCGAGGAATCAGCCGACTCCACGCCAGTTGGCCCACACGACGCTGCAGCAACCCTCGTCGACTTGCTGCGGCGATCTTCCACTTGCCCAGGTCTCAAGATAACTCTCTCCTTCGGCATTCGACTAGGACTTGGCCTTGAGCCAGCCGGGGTCAGGCTAGGAAGAGGAGAGATCGTCAATCTCCCATGCAAACTCGGCAACGCCGCGGACATCCACAATCTACATCCCATGCGGCAGACCCAATCCCCTACAGTTCAATTCGGACACAGCCCAGAGCCGTTCGAGATTGGATCTAGGGAGGTCGGAGTCGTCATCACCCCCATCAACTACTTCGATTCTGACTCTAGGTTGGACAGAAGTTCGAACAGCTCTTCGAGCAGCAGTCTGGCAAGCCTTCTACTACCCCGCGAAATCTTCATGGCGTCCAAGGGCGACACTCCCTCTCAAGTGGCACACCGACTACGCGAGCAGCAAGAAGAGGAGGCCCACCGACTGTGACAGCAACAGGAAGCCTAACGCGACGCTCGCCACGATGAGCTACGCAGGGCTGGGCGAACCGCCCAGCAACAAATCCTCCAGACACGAGTCGGCGACCATGATGTCTTCGTCACGCCATAGCAGAACGTCGTGGCCGTTGCGACCCTACTGGATATGCTCCAGTTTGGGCCTGATCATCAGGCCACCCTGACTATTGCGAAAATCAAAGCCATGATTACCCCTGCCGCATGTCAGTAGCACCAGCAGTCGGGAGACACCCTCATACTGACCAACTGGTTGGGTTCTCCAACAGCAGTCTCGTCCGCATCAGCGTGACGCCAAGCGACCGGCTCCGGTCAGCCGCACGCCGAGTCATGACAGATGTCTCTCGGCATCCCTAACAACAATCGGTGGCGTCCCCAGTACAACCGCCACGACAACTAGGATCTCTGAAGCCATCTGCGACGCAACCTTCACCAAGACATCAACGCACAGCACCGCGAACGCGAAGACGATGAGCGCCGCCGACTGGAGGACGAGTACGAGCACTTCGGCCTCCACCACGAGCGGTTCCACCACCGCAACCAGAGCCAGAGCCCTCACGCAGATGAAGGCATACTAGCCTTCACCGAGGAGCTACAACAGGTCGACTGGCCGTCAGGATTCAAGCCTACAGGCATTGAAAAATACGACGGCAAGACCAATCCCAAGTCTTGGCTCATGGTCCACACTATGGTAATTTGAGAAGCCGGAGGTGATCACAAAGCCATGGCTAACTACCTCCCGGTCGCCGTGGCCGACTCGGCGAGGACATGGCTCACAGGGCTCCCAAAGCGGTCAATCAACTCCTGGGGAGAACTCCGGGAACGATTCATCGCCAATTTCCAGGGGACTTATGAAAGGCCGTCTTCCGAGCACGATCTTTATCAGTTGCACCAGAGGAAGAACAAGTCTCTTCGTGAGTTCATCAAAAGGTTCTCCGAGAAGCGCAAGTCGATCCCAATGATCAAGGACGAGGTCGTCATTACCGCCTTCCGCAAGGGAGTCAAGGACGCCCCGTTTACTGCAAAATTTACTCGGAAGCCTCCAACCTTTGTCAGGGCTCTCTTCGATATGGCGAACAAGTATGCCGACTCGGCTGAGGTGGTCGCTCAGTCCCTCGACAACAAAAAAGAGCCCCGGCAAAAGGACCAGAAAACCAACGACGAGCCAGCACAAAACAAATCCAGCAGCCGCAAGCGGAAGTTGGATAACGTGGTGGCCAATATGGAGCGTACTCGGTCGTGACCCCCAAGGAATAACGAATACCAAAAAGTGACGAACGGGCCTTGCCCCTTTCATCCCAAGGAAAGGCACGCGGCCAAGGACTGTTTCATGCTCAAGAAGTTTGCTTCCGAGCAGGCTTCAACATCTGGCGCCGACAAGGACAAAGACAAGCTAGATTCTCTAGTCTCTCAGAACTACGGTTAGTCGAGCAACAGGGCAATCCCCTTTCTTCCTGATCTAGGATGTTGAGGCTGTGTTACCAACTGAGTTAGAATTTGGCTCTCCGCGGGTCTGGGCTTACTCAGAAGACAAATCCAATGAAAACTGACTGGTTCAACTAGATCAGTTGGAGGAAGCCAGGGACATCGCAACTATCTAGTCAGCAAGGTATCTTCAAGGCCTGCATTGTTATCACAGTCGAAATATCCGTGGCCACTCCTTTTTGGTCGGGGATCTCATCTTAAGGAAAATACAAACCACCAAAGATAGGCATAAACTATCCCCCCTGTGGGAAGGGCCGTTCATTATCGCTAGGGTTACTCGGCCGGGCGCCTACCGACTGAAGACTGAAGACGGTGCCCTAGTCAGCAACTCATGGAATATAGAACAACTACGTCCTTTCTATACCTGAGTTTTGTACCTTCTCACATACATAGGTATAAAGCTTTTTCTCTGACTCACTACGTCACTTGTTTCAATTGAGTAGTGAGTCGGGGGCTACATGTATTATATGTGCTCTGTCAACAACATACGAGCTTGTTTTATCTAAGTTATGAAGTTTTACAATGACTACGTTATGTTTGCCCGAGTACAGCTTTCTGAACGATTTTTATTAAGTTCCTATCGATCAACTCGGCATAGACCATATAGTCGGGTAAAGCTAACGATAACTAAGGAAAACCAAGAACTTGGCAGCATTGTACATATATTTACACATGTCTTTACAAAAGCTTTATATACACCGACTGCATAACGGTTCATTCTTACATTCCCAAGTCCGTTGTGATCACCTCTGTAGTCGGCCTCGCCTAGGTAATCAACTCCAATGCCTCCTCAGGTGTTGTCTCTTCGGCAAACCCCTCACCGATGGCCTCAAGGTCTACCCTAGGGAAGATCGATTTGGTCATTGCAAAGGTCTGGGCCACGCCAACAGCCACATGCTCATCCAAGTACTTTTTCAAGATACTCGGGGCTTGGCTAAGGCACGCCTGCACCTAGGAGATCATGTTGGAGCTGGTCTCGATGTAGTGAGGATCCATAATATCAAGGAGCCCTTTCACGGATTTGGCAAGAATCTCCCGTGACTCCTTGACAACTTTAATCTCTGCGGCAAAGGCTTGGAATTGGATTTGGGCATTGGCTCTTGAAGCTGATCGGGTTCATAGACAAGTGTACTTGTTAGCCAATATTGCAATCGGAGTAACAAGAGGATTGGTTAAGGTTATGGTCAGAGAGAAGGCTTACTATCATAGTCAGCCTCTACTTTGGCTTTAGCCTTCTCTAGTTCAGCTTTAGCCTTTTTGACCTTCTTCAGCTCGGATTCCTGTTGTTTCTTCTCCTCTGTTTGGGTCTTCAACTCAGCTTCGAGGGCTACACATCAGAGTAGTCAAGAACTCGAGATTATAGCCAGGATGCAACTGGGCAGTCAAGAAACAACAAAGCTGGAGAAGTACACTTGGGATTTATTCAGGAAGACAAATACAGGAGACTTACTTCTGATTTTCTTGGCTAGAGCCCAATTTTCATCCCTGAGCTGATCAACCGCTCCCTTCAGCCACGTCTCCCTCTCCTGACTAGACCATTCCTGGTCGGCCTTCTCGGCCTGGAGCTGGCCCAACCATTGGAGATGGGGGGCAAGCTAGGTCAAGACCTTGTTCACTTTCTCTGAGCGGTCGACTATCTTCTGCTCGGAGCAAAAGCAGCGCAAAATAGAGTCAAGAGGCAGAGAGCTGATACAGGGAAGATTTTTAAGAACTCAATATGGCAAGAGTCATACCTGGACTTCCCGGGACGCGGCAATTGCAGCACGAAGAAGAGCTTCACGCTCCCTCTCCACCACCTCCTCATCATGCTCGTAGCTTTCCGCAACTCCCTCGGGGGATACCTAGTGGAATGTTCTCAGGAACCTGGGAGGAGGGGCTTCAAGTCTAGAAAGATCTAATTCTGAAGACGACGATGACGATATGGACGATGACAAGGTCCTAGCTTCTGGCTCGGCAGCTATTGGAGCCTCAGGGACTCGCCTAGGGGCTGAGGCCACAGCCTCAGTACTTGCCCCTTGGGCAGCTGGCACTAGCGGTTCTGCTGTCAGGACAGCTTCAGTTTCCGCAACTAAGGCAGTCGTCGGCTCGGCAGATGAGCTTGTTGGTGTTGGCTCGGCTGGGGCTGGCTCGGCAACGGGAGTAGTCGCCATAGTCTTTTTCAGATCTATGTCTACTCGCCTCCTGCATGATGAGTCAAATATCAACACATTCTTACACTGATCAAGATTTTTAGAAGACTCAAGATTGCTTACCTCTTGGAAGACTTGAACTTCCATGAGGGGGCTCCAGATGTTAGCAGTGGAGAGCTGCTGGCTGTCGAGCTTGTCGGCGTGGCAGTCGGTGGTGGCGTTTTGCTCTTTGTCGGCCTAGTTTCTGGTACGGCCGACTAGGGCGTCGAGGCACTCGGTGGTGCCGCTCTTTGGCTCTACACTGCTGATTTTGTACTCGGCGGCACCAGTCTTGGGCTCGATGTTGCCGAGCTGGGTGTTGGTCTTGGGCTTGGAAGCGATGGCCTTGGATTCGGCTGTGTAGGAGCTGCACTGGTGGTATCCTTTATCCTCAAGCTCCCAGCTGTGGCACTCGGCCTACTAGCTCTCTTCTTGCCCGGATCTTCTACAGGTTTTTTTCCAGCTCTCTTGGAGCTGGGCTAGGCAACAGAAGGACTCAATGGCCTCTTCTTCGACTGGACGGCCGATAAAGTTTGGGAGTCATCATCAAACTCCTCACATTCCTGCAAGTGATTCAAATAACATACATCATACATTGCAGAGCAATCCAGGATGCACATCAACAAGCATTCATCATAGAATGAGAGCAATTCAGCAACCAGCATTTCAATATTACCTTTGGACGAGGCCTTTTTAGGCTGTAGGCTGCGGTGGCGCGCTCTGCATCTTTAGTTTCAACCACCCCGCTGCAGAAATAACTGAGCAAGATGTTGGTCACTTTGTGCTTATCAGTCAGATCTGGGTATTCTCGGCTGGGATCATTTTTCCCCTGGTAGTCCCACCCGAAGTGGCTTCTTAGCTTCAATGGCCAGATATGCCGGGTCAGGAAATGTCTAGCCACCCAAGGGCCAGTCAATCTGGAGCTTTTTAGCTTGTCGATTTTGTCAATCAATTGATACACTTGGCCCATCTCCTCAAAATTTGGCATAGATGACCAGTTGGGCGAGACCACCGGAGATGAGCTGGTAAACAGGGGCAGAGAGGGTTCAAGATTAGAACAATAGAACCACTCTTTATGCCAGCCCTTAAGGAAAGTTTTCAAAGGAACATGAAGATATATCTTTTTCATTTCGTTCCTAAGTTAAGACCGGCTCCCCCTATCACCTGGACCTTGTTTTTGGAGGGCTGGGGTTTGATGTGGAACAAATATCTAAATAGATTGAAATGGGGCTCCACACCTAGAAAGCATTCACATAAAGTTGCAAAGATTGAGATTTGCAAGATAGAGTTGGGATTCAGATTCACCAACCCTAGCCCATAGAAGGAAAGAAATTGGCGCCAAAAATCCGAAGAAGGAAGAGACAGACCCTGGCCAAAGAAAGAGGCGAAGACTATAGTCTCACCAGATTGGGGCGCCGAGATCGATTCCCCCTCAGCTGGACGCCAATGGATGACTTCACGGCTCTGCAATCTTAGCTGTCTCTCCAAGTACTTCAACTTAGTCAAGCCGCAATCCGAAGTCGGCCAAGTCTCATCAGACACCTCTGGGATTTTCGAGGCTCTTAGCATTGCTAAGGGCGAGAAGATTTGGGGGAAATGCTATTGGGGGCTTGGAATGAACACGGAGGAGCGGGATCACCTGAGTTTTGAGAGGAAAGAGCTAGCAATGGCGAACCCTAGCGAGGCGAGCGGCGAAATTTCGGCGCGGAAGTTGGAAGACGAAGCAATTGGTGGATTGGAGAAGATGAGGGAATCTTTTCTCTCTCTCCCTGCCTTTATAGAGCATGTGCTGATAAGTAGGCTTGGGCCTGCAAATTCGGTACTGGGCTATAAAACATGAGTTTCTACAGTAGCACTCTCTATTGGGCCGCTCGCTGGCTATGTTAAAATCACAGTGCTGGTGGTACTCACAGAAACTGATCAAATAATCAGATATGCTTCATGCTAAGCCTACAACCAGATGTATACATTTGGGTATCTACATTATTTACCAGATATTGAGGATATATCCTTATGAGGATCACAAGCTGGTCTCCATTAAAATTGGGGATGCAGGTATCTCTCAAGTACACCTGACCACATATTGGGTTTAAATCCATGAAGTGATACTCGGCCTACATGCTTGGCCAACAATTGCCATGAGCAGTAATAATACCAGCTGACATGATGCTGAAGAGTCTAACTTTCGAGTGATATATTACTTGGGAAAGACTTAAAAATGTTCTGGCTGACATGATGCTGAAGAGTCTGATATACCAGTAGTGCACTACTCAGGAAAAACTACAAGGTTAAAGATCTTTGACTTTATATTTAATTGTTTCACAATTAAGCACAAAGTCGGGGGCTACACCTAATAGGTGCGCCTATTAGGTGCACACTATTCATATTTCTATATGGAGCCCTTCATAGCCTCGCTGCCAGCTGACATGAAGCAGGACTCGGGAGAAGAAGAACTCGGACAAAGAGTACTCGAGAGCAATGCACTCGGGAATACTTCACCGTGGAGGATGAGCACTCGGCATCAGCTGTAACTCAACTATGAAGGTCTCAGGGGCTGCTATGGAGGCCATGGGCCCCGGGTACCTCATGACAAGCATATGGGCCACTCGGACAGAGGATGGGCCTAGTCTTGTAATTAGGGATATGATAGAACTCGGTAGACTTAACCTTATACGATAAGGAAAACAAAGTCCTAGTCGGGCACATTATATCTCTAGAAGGAGATCCCCTGGTCGTAATCCGACTAAGACTCCTACTTTGTAACCCTGTCCCCTAGTATATAAGGGGAGGCAGGGCGTCCCCTGAGGGCAAGTTCATTAGAACCACCACCATACATCCTCAAAGGAAATACACCACAACTGGATGTACGGTATTACCTCACATTGAGGGCCTGAACCAGTATAAACTCTTTGTGTTCCTTTGCAGTCCACCAAGTTTCGATCCGACGAGTAGCCCTATATTCATATTGCCGTTGTAAAACATCAACACATTGTGCCCGAGTTGGGTGTGAAGACATCGCTGAATAGCACGTTGATATGTTGCGCCAGCGTTTTTCATCCCGAACGGCATAGTGACATAGCAATATGGCCCGAAAGGCGTGATAAAAGAAGTCTTCAGGCAGTCCTCTTCCTTTAGGCTGATTTGATGGTATCCCGAATAGCAGTCGAGAAAACTAAGTATGTCGCATCCCGTAGTTAAATCGACCACCAAATCTATCCTGGGTAGACCAAATGGATCTTTGGGGCACACCTTATTTAAGTTAGTATAGTCGACGCACATGCGCCATTTACCGTTCTTCTTCCGAACCAGGACTGGGTTTGCCAGCCAATTCGGGTGGTAGACCTCATTGATCAACCCGGCTGTTAGGAGGTTGGTTATCTCCTCATGGTAGCATCTTTGCGGTCTTGTGCGAAGCACCGTATTTGTTGTTTGACTAGTTTGGCGTCCGGCTTGACGTTTAGGGAATGCTCGATCACCCCCCTGGGTATGCTAGGCATGTCAGAAGGCTTCCAATCAAATATGTCCCTGTTTGCCTGGAGGAAGGTGACGAGCTCGTCTTCCTATTTGGGGTCGAGTCCGGTCCCGACAAGCGCAGTCTTGGTAGGGTCGGAAGGGTCCAAGGGGATCTCTTTTGTTTCTGAATCCACTAAAATTCCCGACTTGGCTACCTTCTTCGTTGGGACTTGGTTGTCCTCCTTCAAAGTTGTTGCTGCTAGTCGGATATTGCTTCGTCTGACTGCTGCTTCATGAGACTAGGCCAGCTCGCAGCTCTCCTTTTCGCAGGTGAAGGCTTGCTTGACGTCGTTGTGTAGAGAAGGAACTCCTGCTGGTCCTAGCATCTTGAGCATCATGTAAGTATAGTGAGGCACCACCATAAACTTGGCGAGTGCAGGTCGTCCAAGTATGGCTTGCTAGGTGGTCTCGAAATCAGCCACCTCAAAACAGATGTTCTTTGTGCAAAAGTTTTTCCGTGTGCCGAAGGTTACTGGCAGAGTGATCTGTCCGAGTGGGGTTGAAGAAAGGCCAGGGATTACCCCGTGGAAGGGAGCTGCACTCGACCGCAACTCGAAGTTGGCCATCTCGAAACAGATGTTTTTTGTGCGAAAGTTTTCCCGCGTGCCGAAGGTTACTGGCAGAGTGATCTGTCTGAGTGGGGTTAAAGAAAGGCCAAGGATTACCCCGTGGAAGGGAGCTGCACTGCGCTATAACTCAGATCGAGGTATCTTCATCTCGTCAAGCGTTTTGGCGAATAAAATATTCAGCGCACTTCCTCCGTCGATGAGAACCTTCTTCAACTTGATGCTTCTAATGACCAGGTCCAGGATGAGTGGGTAGCATCCTGGATGTGTTACTTGGTCGAGGTGATCCGCGCGGTCGAATGTGATTGCCATCTCGCACCAGTGCACATATTGGAGGACGTCAGAGGAGACCGAGTTCACTTCTCGGGCGGTCAGCTTCTGTTTACGCTTGGGCTCGTATGCTGATGGCCCTCCGAATATGTGATTGAGCTCAGCCTGGGGATCTTGATTGTCACCGGTTGCACCTGAGTCTAGCTTGTCTTTACCTTTTTGTTCGCTGGACGTCGATATCTGCTCAGAAGCAAACTTTTTGAGCATAAAGCAATTCTTGGCCGCATGCTTCCTCTTTGGATGGAAAGGGAATGGCTCATTCATGACTTTTTGGTAGTCATCCATCCTTGGGGGTCGTGGTCGGTTGCACTCGACTATTGCTACAATGTCCTCTGACTTGCGCTTGTGGTTCCCAGCCTTGGATGGGGCCGTGTCATCAATATCCTTTCGCTCCTTCTGTCGGGGCTCCTTCTTGCCATTGAGTGCTTCGGCGATGGCATCGGCTGAGTTAGCATACTTGTTTGCCATGTCGAACAAAGCTTTTACAGAATTAGGAGGCTTCTGAGTGAATTTGGCGATGAACGGGGTGTCATTTACTCCTTTGTGAAAGGCGGCGATGATGACCTCGTCCTTGATCTTAGGTATTGAATTCCTCTTCTCAGAGAATCGCTTGATGAAGTCACGAAGGGACTCATTTTTTCTTTGATGGCACTGGTACATATCGTACTCGCAAGACAACCTCTCGTAGGATCCTTGGAAGTTAGCCACGAAGCGTTCACGGAGTTCCTCCCAAGAGCAAATTGACCGCCTAGGAAGCCCTGTCAACCAAGTTCGTGCCGAGCAGCCAGGGCGACTGGTAGGTAATTTACCATGGCCTTGTGGTCGTCTCCAGCTGCTCGGATCGCCAAGGTATACACGGTCAGCTAGGACTCTAGGGTGGTCTTGCCGTCGTACTTCTCTATACCAATCGACTTGAAGCCGGATGGCCAGTCAACTTGTTGTAGTTCAAGCGTGAAGGCCAAAACCCCCTCATCTGGGTGAGGGCTCTGACTCCAACTGCGACGACGAAATTGCTCGTGCTAGAGGCTGAAGCGTTCGTGCTCGTCCTCGAGTCAGCAACATTCATTTTCCTCATGTTCTCGGAGTCGAGCGTTGATGTCGTGCCAGAGATCCCGTTGTAGTTGTCCCTGAGCGTCCTGGTTATCCCGATACTCATGTGATGGTACCACCGTCGGTCGTTACTGCGGTTGCCGAGTGACGTGTGATGGGACTCCAAGTGGTGCTGACCAAAGCCAGTTGCTCGTCATCGTGCTGAAGCAGATAAAGTCGCAGTGTTAGAAGCCATTTTGTCGGATGGTACAAGCGTGTCTCTAGACTGCTGCTGTTGTTGACAAGCTGCAGCGGTTATCATTGCCTTGATTCTTGCTATAGTCAGGGTTGCTTGGTGATTCGGCCCAAGCTGTAGGGTGTCCAATAGTGTAGCCGCACCAAGAAGTTTTGTTGTGGAGTAATGAAGATGTCTTGGTCGCCTACTTTGGTTTGGAGGATTTTATGTTGGGCAGTCCGCCCAGCTTTGCGAAAGTTGTCATTGCGAGCTTCGTGCTCAGCTTATAAGTGTCACGCGTCTTCCTCCTATTGCTCACGTAGTCAGCGAGCCTCCTCCTCTTGCTGGTCACATAGTTGGCACGCATCTTGCCTCGGGATTGATCCCTTCGAAGCCATGAAGACTTTGCGTGGTGGAGAAAAGCTCCCCAAGCTACTGTCGGACTGGGAGTCAGACTCGGAGTAGTTCAATGGTGTGATGATAACCCCAACCTCCCTAGGTCCGATCTCGATCGGCTCTGGGCCGTATCCGAGTCAAATTCCAGATGATTGGTTCTACTGCATCAAACTTGAATTGAAGATAGCCGCGGCGTTGCGGAGTACGAGTGGGAAGTTGACGATCTCTTCTCCCCTCAGCCCAATCTCGACCGGCCTAGGGCCGTGTCTAAGTCGAACTTCGGGAAAAAGAGTTGTCCCTAGACTCGTAGGTCTTGGATATCGCCGCAGCAAGTCGCCGAAGATTGCCGCAGTGTTGAGTAAGCCGACTAGCACTGGGTCGGCCTGGTTCCTAGCAGATCGGGTCGAAACCAAGTCAAACAGGGTGAGATTGCCGAGATTGTCGGTGATGAAGTTGAGGCTCCCGAAGCTGATTGCTTGCCCGGGGAAAAACTTGACGCCGTTGACTCTGGTGATTGGATCCATCAGGCTTGTTGATGGTAATCTTGACGATGCCCCTACCTGGCGCACCAACTGTCGATGCTTTGTATCGGCAATAATTATATGGGGCTATTTGCAAGGCCTAAACTTGATGGATGCAAAGGAACAAGAAATGAGTTTATCCTGGTTCAGACCCTCAAGGTGAGGTAATACCCTTCTTCTAGCTGTTGTGTATTACCTTTGAGGTTTCTCTGCTGAGATTGGTTGTGTATGTCGATCTACCCCTAAGGGGCTTCTTGCCTCCCCTTATATATTGAGGAGACAAGGTTACAAGGTAGGAATCCCAATCAGACTCAACCAAGGGATTTTCTTTTAGGAACACAATGTACCTAGCTAGCACTATATCCCTTTCCTTGTCATGCAAGATAACATATGCCAAGTCCTATTGTATCCCTAATTACATAATCAGGCCCATCCTCTGTCCGAGTGGCCATAATGCTTTTCATGAGTACCCGGGGCTATGCCTCTATAGGTTGATCGGCTTCCAGATCCATCATGGTGAAGGGGGGTAGCCTAGCCAATATGGTGTGCCCTGTCAGCAGGTGCAACCTCAACGTGGTGTGGATGGTTGGGGAGGAGTTGCGTGAACGGTCCTGTCACAGCATCTCACGAGGTGTTGTCGTGACACGCTGGCACACAGGAACATGTGTGGAGTTGTGTCTTGTGGGTACAGTTGTAAACCTCTGGTCAGAGTTAAAAACTATTCAAATAGCTGTGCCCGTGGTTATGGGCGTTTGGTCAAGACTCACCGTGATTAGTCCCACTATAATAAATCGACTTAAATGTTGTGTAGAGTTGGATGAAGATGGTTTGGCCTGGTCAACGAATGGTGTACACATTGATCATGAAGTGATTAATACTGCCTAATTAAACAACATTTCACTGTTTCCAAAACTACTACTGTTATGCAACTGCTTTGTGCAAAATCATGAACCCGAAACCTTCCTAATGTTGTCCCGTGCATTGTGCAATATTTGCTGGTGACTTGCTGACACTGGGTTACTCAGTTTTGCTCCCTACTTTGTACCCTGCTCACGAGACTGCCACGGTCTTTTGCTCCCTTTTCCCCTCTGACCGAACACAGATAAGCTATCTCCAAGAGGAGTAGCTGGCTCTTCGCTATCCGTCATTAGAAAAAAAAACAAAAAAAAATCCCAGGAGGAACATCCAGCGCAAGCCTCTCGTCTGCCGATCAATAGCCTACAACTGTTGGAGTGGAAGCCTCTGTGCGGGCATAGCTTTTCTTTTATTTATCGTCTTCCCACTGGCAATGTCGCTATGCTCCAGACAATTTTTATATTCTTTTTTAGAAAACATACTCTATATATTTAACTTGGTATTTATGTACCCTGGCTTTCCTACATAAGATTAATACACAAAAATATTCAGAATTCTAGTCATGAATTTTCTGGGCGTTACACGACTCATGTCTCCACTCCAACACCTCCTTTATACGGGACACAAGCTACTCAAAAGTGTCCATACGCCGCGCAGAAATTACCATCAAGACTAATAAACAGCCATACCCCATCTAAATGGCTACCACCATTACTAACTCGTCACACTCACCACCGTTAAAATGCACAGGACCACTCTAGTCCCATAGTTACGCTCTTACTGACAAAAAAAATTCCAGAAACAACCCCAAAAAAATTTAGTGTATTAACCGCAAATATAAAACAATATATACAATACAACAACTAGGACATCTGTACTTAAAAACGACAACGA